>JAJDFF020000193.1:0-62227 GCA_021527025.2 Geoglossum cookeanum | reverse complement strand
CAGTTGATTCTTGGATTGTGCTGGTTTAGCCATGGTATGCCGAGGACTATATCGTAGTCTCCTAGTTTAATCACATCAAGGCTGATTTTTTCTTGGTGGTGTCCGAACTTCAGTTCGCATGGGTTCGTATGGTGGGTAATGCCTCCTGAGGTGATGGGTGTACCATCTATTACTCTTAGCGGTATTTTCTTGGCTTTTCGATTCAATGGTAACTTGTTTTTCTTGATGAATTCTTGGTCTATGAAGTTCGAGTTGGCTCCACTGTCTAGCATTGCCGTTATCCCTATGGGTTTGCTTCCTTGGGGTCGGATGGTTCCCTTGATGGTTAGGTGTCGTTGTGGTTGCATTCGGAATAGTTCCTGGTTGCTGTTTTTCTTTGTTGCCCGGTACGTGGTCTTGGACGTTGCCCCAGCATATAGGCTCGATGTCGGGGGCCGCGACCCCGAGCCTATTCGTTTTCCGAGAACTCGAGCTCTATCGTTGATTGCTGTGACGTGGCGGATATGGATGGTGTTCGTGATGCCGCCAGTATAGTGGGTGTTTGGGGTGTTGGCGTTCGCGTTAGTATTCCTCTATTCTCCCCTTTCGGGGTTGGGTTCGTTGCTGATGCTCATTGGGGCCGCGTTTGCTGTCTCGTGGGTCCTAGGTTCTTTTGTTTGTCGGGGCATTGGAACTGTTTATGCTGGTTCGACCCACAGTAGAAGCATAGGGCTAGTTCGAACCTTCTTTGTCTTTCTTCCTGCGATAGTTGTGGTCTCTTTCCTTGGTTCGTGGCGCTGGCTTGCCAGTCCATCGGCTCCGGGGTTTGTATTCGATTCGAGTATGACAGGTTCGGGGTGGCACTTGGTTGTTGTTTGTTCTTTGTGTTTTCGAACCCCTTTCGTTCGAGAGTTCGCTCATAGAGTTGGTCGTCGATTCGTACTGCTAGTTGTATTAGCTGTGCCAGGCCTTCTGGTCAGCCCTGTTCCGCTATACGGTCTTTCACCGCCTCTTTTAGGCATATGTAAAATTTAAACGCTAATGCTTTGTCGCCCCAGGTAAGGTGTGAGGCGGCTTGTCTGAATTCCGTTACGTAGGTTCGAGCGCTCGTAGTCTGTCATAGTTTCTCAATTTTTCTTTCCACTGCTGCTTGCGCGTCGATGTCTCCGAACATCTTTTCCAGTGCGAACGATAATGTCGTGAAATTTTGTAGCTCCGTTACTACTTGGCCGTTGCGTTCTGCTCTTAATAGCGGCTCTATCCAGTTGAATGCTCCGTCTCGGAGGAGTGATATGGTATAGAGAACCTTCTTTCGCTCGTCGTTGAACTTGTTTGGGCTTAGGAAGAATGTTATTTCGAGCTGGCTTAGGAAGGCTCGTAGCTTCGAGCGATTGCCTGTGAACGTATCGGATGTGGCAATTTTGACATCTTTGGTTTCGTCTGTCAGTGGCTTGGGGGTAGGTGGGTGGAAAGGTCCTGCTGACGATTCTGGCATGCGTCTCGTCGTCGAGGTTATTACTCGTGTTAGTTCGCCGATTTGTCCTTGCAGTTCTTGGTGGCGATTGCGGTTATACATTGCAAAGTTTTCGAGCTGGGCGAGCCGCAAGATTAGTTGTCCGTGCTCGGGTTGGTCCTCTTCTGGGCGGTTTGATGGGTCCATGGCTGAGCAGATACGACTGAAGGGATCGGTCAACTGTTAGGACCTAGATGGGTGGCCGTAGGTGCTCGGGTTGGGATGCGGTTGTGACCGTGTGACGGAGCTCCGGACTATGAGGTTCGTACGGGTTCGTGGTTCGTGTACAGGGTTCGTATTGTATGTAACTATTCTAGGTGTGTCCTATATATAACAAGTGTGTTGACCGATGAGGTTGCAAGAAGCATTCTCGTCGGTCTTCTTAAGGGGTTCGCGAGCCGCGAACCTTGGCGGTGCGAGCAAGGCTCGCTCTGCGGTCCGAGCTCTCGTGGTCCCGTTACAAGAATCTACAAAATCAAATTGAATTAAGTCTATTGTATACTCTACAGCCTTAGCTACCAATCTGTCTCTCGCAACTGCTCCTATCCATCACAGGCTTTATGATTAGAGTTATTTCATCTTCTATGGTAGTTACAAGAGCAGATAAGAAAGGCAGATGTAAGAAAGTACAGTCAGGCAACAAAGAATGGACTACAACAATCACTTGCATCAATTCTGAAGGTTGCAAGATTCCGCCATTTCTTATAGTTAAAGGCACCTATCATCTCGCCAATTAGTACAGCAAAAACGACACTTTACCATACAATTGGATAGTCAAACCTACAGATAATGGATGGACGGATAATGTGACAGGTATTGAATAGATTCAGCATTTCGAAAAACATACTCTTTAGCTAAAGAAAGGCGCATATCGACTACTTGTTCTTGATAAACACAGCAGTCATATATCGGCAGAATTTGAAGCATATTGCAAGTTTCACAATATTGTGACTATTAGTCCTCCTCCTCATTCGTCTCACCTTTTTCAGATACTCAATGTTGGATGTTCTAGTTTTCTGTTAGGGTCTAGATAAGTGGTTGCAGGTGCTTGTACGAGGTCACGATTAGGCGGTCGTCTCGGCGAGGCTATGAACTAGTGGTTCATGTATGTGTTCGAGGTTCGTAGTATATATAGTCGGTCTATGCTAACGATAGTCTATGTACAATAGGTGCGTTAACTGATGAGGTTGCAAGAAGCATCCTCGTCGGTCTCTTAAGGGGTTCGCAAGCCGCGAAACTTGGCAATGCGAGCAAGGCTCGCTCCGTGGTCCGAGCTCTCGTGGCTCCGTTACATGTTCTAAAGCGTTACTATAGTTAAGAGCTTGAGATTTTCATTAAGGCGCATATCACTCACATCACAAAAGCCAAGTTTTTAATTGCTTTTCAAAAAGTATATATTAAGACTATGATGAAGAATAACATTAAGGCTGGATTCCGAGGAGCTGGTTTAGTTCCTCTTGACCCTCAAGTAGTTATTTCAACATTAGATGTCAAACTACGTACACCTACATCTATAGGACCTTCAAACCTTGATCCTTGGACCTCTCAAACACCATGCAATTCAACAGAAGCTTTCTCTCAGACAGAATTAGTAAGAGCTAAGATCACTTGTTATCAAGGAAGCTCATTGACTTCGATCTTTGAAGCTATGACTCAGCTTGCTAAAGGAACAGAGGTTTTAGCACATTGGCTTATCCTTGCAGAAGGCCGGATTTCTATGCTTGAAAAGGCTAATGAAGCTCTAAGCAAATGTCGCAGAGCTAAAAAGATACATATTCGTCAAGGAGAAACACTTAGTATTGGAGAAGCTAAGGATATATTGACTTAAAAGAAGATAGATATACAGATAGCGGTAGATCAGAAAGCAAGCTCTTCAACTGCATATTGCTGCAGTAAGTATGGAAGAGTAGGACATAATACACAAACATGTAAAATTAATAGAGATATGCTAGAATTGGACTAACTCTTCAAATTGACTAAAATTTTGGGCAGTTTGAGAGGCTAGACTAGTTCTAGATAGTCTGGTCGTGAAAAATCTGCAACTTAGTGATATCCACAACTCGCTGATAATCCACATTATGTATTTTTTTGACATACTTGTTAGTGACAATGAACTCTGTTATGAACCTCTGATCTAAGCCTCCGATCTAGCCTCTACGAGCTGCATTGAGCCACATGAGCTCATTGCCAGACCCACGAACCTCACGCAAAGCCCTCGAGCCTCTACACGGGCCTTAACCATGATGCAAGCCTCTACGCAAACCTTAACCGTGCTACCCAACGAACCTACGAATGCCACGAACCACTACCGCTCGTAGTATAGCCAGCGGACCCAACCGCAACTGGCATGGCTCGTAACAGTTCACGGCGAGCTCGAGAGATTTCCCTTCTTATGTATATAAATGCGAGGCCTCCTTCTATACCTCCTCTCTTCTTTAGCTTTGAATCGTCGAATAGAAGTAGTCCTATCTTGCTTTCCAAGCGCCTGGAATCTACGTTCATGACAAACTTGTCCTGGCAGCCCAAGAGCTGTTTATACTGATGGAGATCAGTAAGAAGGATATCATCAATGATGAGGTAGTCGCAACTTGTGTCGAGTTGTTATGCATTCCACTCTCCATATATATAGCTATGTCACCCGTACTAGGCTTAAACCCAGCATGTCTTAAAATATTGCATGAGGCCCTAGATACAGAGAGTCTTTAGTCTAGCTGCAAAAGACATTAGCCTTACCCCCCACTTTTACTATGTTAAGGCCGTTCAGTACTGACCCAGCTGAGAAGAAGTCAGAGTATGTATTTGACAACTTTTTTTATATATTATAGAGGTCTCCCTCAAACTCTGTTAGTGGGAGGGACCCGCCAAGCTTGCGAGGCAGAGGGGCCCCTACCCGGGTTTGGGGGGAACTTATATCTATACTAAAAATACAATTGCCAAATAGTATATACTCCACATAACAGAGTGCTCCAAAAGACTTAGATAAATCAAACTTATAGTAATTGTAAGAACTGTAGCGCAGGTCTTAGGGATATATAGTAATGTGATAATGTATAGTAACGATAGAGTAGCTCCAGCATAGCGTAATTGTAATGCGTTCATAGAGGCAATATGTTTATCATGGTAGTAAAGAAGCAATTAGTAGAAGTGCTATCAGTATTGTGACTTAGAAGAAAAATTAATCACTGTCCATTCTACTATGGGTAGTAGGCTGCTTAAATACATAGTTTCGCCGACTCTACGCCGGCTACCTTGCCTCATAGCTATATACCCATTGTCCTGGTTTTTGCTAGTAACGGCGATATTGTCAATGGGGTGTTTTTGCTGTTTTCGTAGCATTGTCCCTATGGTATGCTACTTTCATAGCGATGTCTTTGTCCGATAAAGACTGCTTTCATCATGCGTCTGGATACACTGGATGTTATATGCTTGTAGGGGATGCTTGCGGCTGCTTACTTGCAGTCTCGTCATTGTTGCAAAAGACTGACATTATTGAGTCTTCTGGAAGCCGTAAGCAGTTTGGGTAGTCCGACATGGCTGAGAGCATCCTTTTAAGAGTCTCATTGTTAGTGCCTTACAGTAATATTCCTCTCAATTTTTGAGGTATTTGTCAACCCAACTTATAACCGTATCCAGTATTTGTTAGTCACCATGTAGTTGTGGAGGGTGATACTGCCATTCTGTTAGTTTAAAGGTATCTGCCTTATAGGCACGGACATTGTTGTAACTAAGAATATATTTGCGGAATGCATTCTTTTTGAAATTCGCGATGAAATTTATTTCGTCCGTTTTTTGTACTGCTTCTGACTACCACTCTGCCTTGGTTTTTTGTTGCATTGCAATCAGTTCTTTTAGGTTGCCATCAATGTAAGTTAACTATCCCTTTTTTTTATATAAGTATCTCCATATGACAAGATATTTTCAAGTCGCCTGTATGTTGCAGTGATAGTCATCGATATTAAACTTTCTCAGATTTTTGATATTAACTTTATAGCGTCACTTGCTCACCTCCGTCCTTGAGAACTGAACTAAAATATAGTAGTAAGGGGTACTGTCTTTATGTAATTTTTGAACAGTGTAGTAATCGTGAATGTGTGGGTTTTTTATAGACTTAATACCATAAATGAGTTGTTTGGGTGTTAGGTGATAATGCGAATATGTCAAGAAGTCCAAGTAGGCCGGAAATTGGAATGTCTTGCCATCTCTTTTATTTGCAACTTCAAAGGATGAGTCAGATCTACTGTCCAACCCAGCGCCTTGATCGTCCTCACTATTTAGAGGTGCTAGGGGGGAAAACTCAATATTGATAGAGTTGAATGAATCTTCAGGTGGACTTGTGTAAGGGTCACCTCCTGCAGGGACCCCTAGGGTGGTTATGGCAATATGACACTGCCTGACTGGCTTGGACACTGATAGCATAGTGGCAAGTTAACGTAGACATATGTAGATTTAGTCGGAGCGCTAGGTTCTACTGAGGATCACTGATGACCCGCTGGGTAGGCTATAGGTGGGTACGATATCAGAAGGCAAGAGGATTGATTCTAGCATATAAAAGAACTGATCACTGGCTTCCTTCTGAGGCTCAGCCAATCAACTAAATACAGTAATGGAAACCACATAGAGTTACCCTGCTGCATAGCATTCCTGCGGTCAGCACATGCTCCTGACAACTTGAGTCCAGAATCATATAGTCGAGAGGAGGTACATGTTGCGTGCTTTGAAAGTTATCTAAGTTATTGTCATCATTTATAAAGTTGGCAAGACTGGAGTTCGGTATTGCCGATGAACTAGTGAGCTATATCTGAGTCAAGGGCACTCTAGAAGAGGTTGCAAAAAGCGATCGGTTGACTGGTACAGGAGAAAATATGATAGTTATTGCCTAAAGTTGTATTGGTAGATAGTAGATAGCGAAAAATAGCAACCCTCTCTAGGAAGTACATCATAGCAACTTTATAATTTTACTTATAGAAACTTCTTAGACTAGCGCCTTCTTCTTCTAGATAGTTATGAATCACATTGCAACTACCCTTTTCTTGACTTTGTCTGGAGGCATAGAATTTTGATATTTATTCTTTCAGCACATTCTACCCACCTTACCCAGCCTCTGGATATTGATCTATTTGGTACTTTGCAACACCATTATAGTGTTTTGCTTGCTAAATAGTTCAAGGGAGGATATCCAGCAATTTCCAGAGAAGACTTTATCCCCTTACTTTAGTAAACTAGAAAAAGTATATACATCCTTCAAAATATCAAAAGAGCATAGGCAGGTGCTGGATTAGTTCTATATAATAGGAGAAAGGTTCAAAATAGGCTGGATAAGGATGTTAT
The DNA here is from genome assembly GCA_021527025.2 of Geoglossum cookeanum. Classification (NCBI taxonomy): domain Eukaryota; kingdom Fungi; phylum Ascomycota; class Geoglossomycetes; order Geoglossales; family Geoglossaceae; genus Geoglossum; species Geoglossum cookeanum. The sequence goes on along the minus strand of JAJDFF020000193.1, from coordinate 55,407 downwards.
AGTTCAGGAGGAACCACAAATATCAACCAGCACTTTTAAAACCTCTAAGTAGTCATATCAATTTTACCAGATATTGAAGTACTCAGAGCAACTAGTACTTCAAGATAGTCCTAAGGAGCTTCTATTAAGTACCTTAGAGAAACTAAGCAAGTCTGAGATAAAGGCTCAGGTATAGGAGGTTGCTAAGCATGAGACTGCTTTTTTACGAAAGTGCCTTAATATGAAGGCTACTTATAAGAAAAGCAGAGTCAGGATGACCAAGAAGAACATGGAATATATAAAGTTATTTACTCAGGAGGATATAAATGCTACTTTAAAGCAGTATGAAGTTAAGTAGAAGAAGTTTACTGAAGTAATAATAAGGAAGAAGAAAAAAAGGGGGGGGGATAAGAGGGATAGTAAAAAAGGCAAAGGGGTAGTTAGGAAGGTTATAGCGCTACTTACTACTCTAATAGCATCAGGGAGTAGATCTGGAACTCAGGTATCAGATTCAGAAGGTTAGTTTAATATCTAATATATTTGAAGCATTCTAACATTATTTAGAAAATATTAGTCTTAAAGCAATACTTATATCTTCTGATACTTCTGATTCTGAAGTATCTGAAGCATCAGAACCTTATATCCAAAGGTTAAGGAAGGTCCTTACAGCTAGACCAGGTGAGAATGTATTTTCTACTGATATGGTAATAAGGTCTAGGGTAAGTAAAAAAAATTAGAGCAATTTCACAGATTTGTATACTATGTATACAGTAGTTGTTTATTTTCTTTTAAATTTTATTTTTAAATTATTTACATATAAAAGGAACCCTATGCAAAATTCTAGAACCATTGCTCTAAAATTGATTTTAGGAGTTGTGGTTATGGTAGAATGCCGGAGGTTTTCGATTCACAGCAACTTCGTAGGGTCTGGCAACTATATGGTGGAATACATTACTGACTGGAAGGCAATGGTTGTAGCACTTCAAGTACATGCTTGTGATAATGGGTATGCTATCAGTATATAGCTGTTACGAGCTCATAAACTTCGTACAAGCTCACAAGCCTCTATGCAGGCTTTAGCTATACGTGACAGTATATAGGCCCGTCCACGAGCCTCGCCGCAAGCCCTTACTACGAGCAGCATAGCTTGCCGGCTCGAACTCAAGCCCAACTTCACTACGAGCCTAACTGCTTGTCATTATCCTGCGAATCCGAGCACCATGACGTCGTTCAGCTCGAGGCACCCAAATTGAAAGTTTGAGAGCCATTCTTCTACATATATATAAATACGAGTTCTCCTTCTGAACCTTTTCTTCTCTTTAGCTTTGAATCGTTGAATAGAAGTAGTTCTACCTTGCTTTCCAAGCGCCCGGAATCTATGTTTGTAACAATAGCATTCTAACTTACGAAATGGTACAATCTACTTCAAATGCAATCGAGGCGGCCAATATCAAGTACGAAATGATATTAATGATACTAATCAAAAACGAGATACTGGTACTTACTTGATTGGATATCCATTTTCAGTTCATGTAAACTTAAAGAATAATATCTAAATAATAAAAGTCAGAAATGCTGATCACAACCATAAGGCTACAGGAACTGCTGTATCTCATCCAATTCAGCATCGCCTTACTCCTACTCTTTAACAACAAGTTAAGGACCTCTCTGTATCACGAACGTAGATTCCGGACACTTGGAAAGCAAGGTAGGACTACTTCTATTTGACAATTCAAAGCTAGAGAAGAGAGAAGGTATAGAAGGAGGCCTCGCATTTATATATATAAGAAGAGGAAGCTATCGAACCCGCCACGAATTGTCACGAGCCATGCCAGCCGCGGTTGGGCCTGCCGGTTATGCTACGAGCGATAATGGTTCACGGTTGGTTTGTCCATAGGTTCGTTGGATCCGTAGGTTCGTTGGGCCCATAGGTTCGTTGGGCAGCGCAGTTGAGGTCCGTGTAGAGGCTTACATCATGGTTAAGGCTGTGTAGGGGTTCGAGAGCTTTGCGCGCAGTTCGTGGGTCTGGCAATGAGCTCATGCGGCTCGATGCGGCTCGTGGAGGCTAGGTCGGAGGCGATTGTCAGAGGTTCGTAACAATTGTAGTGAAAATAAGTATTTGACTATCGATGATATCCATCCACATTGGCATTTTCTTCCTTGAACACTATTTACAACTATTTCACTAGTTTTAGAACCAGTAATTGCATAGACCCATGGCTGTCTCAATACTCAGATAACACGATCGCATAGGACTCTTTCAACTTGAGCTATAAGGGCACACCTTGCAGCATCATCTACTCGTCATAACCCTTCAGCATTTAAATAGCTTGATTCTTAGAAGAAAGCTAGGAGCAAAAAGTATTAAGATGAGAGGATACAATAAACTCAGTATCAATTAGTTAGCTCATATATATATAGTAGGATTGACTAATAGAGCCTCTACTTTAGTTTTATTGAACTACTATTCTGCCCAATAGGCTACCTACAGAAATACCCCACTCTGTCGAAATACCATTTCACCTTGTCGCAATACCAGTTGCTAACACCAAATAATATTTGCTATGGGAGTTGGATGAAAGTGGGGGGCTAGAGCAAGAAGAGATCAGGAGGGGGATTAATAGAAATATGGGCTAAAAGGAATGATGACAAACTACGGGGATAATGAATGAGCTGGGAGGAAGTATTGAGAGGGAGATGAGCTAAGGAGCTAGGGCAAGAAGAGACAGAAGAGGGATTGGTAGAAAAATAGGCTGAAAGGAGTGATGACAAACTACGGAAATAATAAATGGGCTAGGAGGAAGTATTGAGAGAGAGATGAGTTAGGAAGCTAGGGCAAGAAGAGACTAGGAGGGGAATTAGTAGAAAGATGGGTTAGAAGGAATGATGATGAATTACAGGGATAATGAATAGATGGGAAGGAAGTATTGAAGGGGGGAGATGAGCTAGGATAGACTAGAATGAGAAGTGGTTAGGTTGATGCCAGCTGGACAATTTGCTCATGGAATTAAGAATGCCGGATAATGATAAATAACCCTAACCTTACCACCTTAAAGCAGCACTAACTAGATAAGATGCAAGGAGGAATTACAGATTTTTGTTTCCATTCCCTAAAATCATCCCCACTGTGATTTGTTGTTAGAAGACTTCTGTAGCATTCTCACTTGCCTTGCTTGAGGCTTGGATTGCTGGTGGGTAGTGTGTGTGGAATAAACGGAGAGAAGTGTTCCCCGTTTCACGTACTGCGGAAACCGGAACTATTAACAGTCGGATGGAGAAGAAGAATAGCTTGCAAAATTGGTCTTTTTTTTCTCTTTTTCTTTCTCTCAAATTCGAAAAATTAATAAACTTCGCCCTATCATCGTCCATTTGGCTTAAGATAGTATGTGGAGCATATGGGAACGAATGGAAGGAGAGAGGGGCGGTGTGTGTACGTGATCCCAAATCACAGGCGTGCCCCTTTCTCCGCGAAATTCAAAACGTGAGAACGAAGACCCTTCCCCCCTCACGGTGGAAACTTTAAGGATCGAGATAGGAGTAGCGGATATACGGCGAAAGGAGTCCGTAAACCTCTGAACCCCCCAAGGCAAGGGCGTAACAAACCATTAATAAAAAAAAAAAAAAAAAGGCAACGGGTTCCACACCATAACTAGCAAAAAAACCCACCACCCACCTCCCCCTCACTCCCCCGGAATAATAACTCCATCTACCCAACAGTGGTTCCACCAACGCCTTGCAAATCCCGGCCCGCTCTCTCTCTCTCTCCTTCGTCCACCCGGCCTTATTCGTCCATCTTTCGACCCCTAGCGCGGGCACGACTACTCAAACATATCTATTAGCTAGTGAAATATGTCCAAGAACCGGGCCAGAACCATAACACGGAAAAAAAAGCCATAGGAACACACAGAAAGAGAGATAGCAACATACCGCTCCGCAGGAACTACACGTCTTGTCAAGCTGGCCGGCCGCGCCGCATTTCGGACAGTCGCTCCCATGCATCTTTGTGGGTGTGTGTGTGTGCGTTTTCGCTTGATTTTTGCTTGTTTTTGCCGTGGAGAAGCCCCGTCTCTCTCTCTCTCTCTATAGTTATATGTAGATAGGCTGTTTGGTTTCTTCCGGAGGACTAGGCTAGAGCTACTGGTCCTTTATCTCGGTCTCGATCTTGCTCTCGAGGTCTCTTGTGTGTGTGTGTGTGTGTGTGTGTGATACTGTGGGGAATGTCGATGGAAATGATGGAGTTGTAAAGAGGGGACAAGCACAAGGTCGGGCGGGCGATGGGGAGCGGGGTAGGTGGGGGGAAGTAGGGCGCCGGGTGGGGGCAAGGCTTGCTCGTGACATCGCTGCTCCCCCCACAATCTGTCGATCGTTTCGCCCATGTCGGCCAATGGCGGAGAGCTGGCTCTTGGCCTGTGTCTTGGGGGCTGCGTTCGTGCAAATTCCAACTCACCATCGCGTCGGGGTTACACTAGCCCCGCCTCGTGGGCCAGAAGTAGGTGAGGTGTTCATGTGCAAGGCGTGGCGGATGCAAACCGCCCTTCTGGGAACGAAAAAAAAAGATGAGATCTTGTGATGGAATATCTACATTGAAGCTTTGGCGGCTTGCCGCGGATACGCAAACCACCCCTTATTCCGTATTGTATGTACGTCTGGATCGCACCGGATGAGGCGAAGAAGACATTGCAAATGACGGTATAGATACAACATGCCAGATTTCCCCCCAAGGAGAGCAGAGAAAGATAGAAGACTCAGATAGATAGACCAACCTTACATGGGCCTTTCCCTTTCCTCCAATCCTCAGTTATCGAGACATATCGTCCGTCATTTCGTCCGAAACATATGCTTCATATTCCGAACCATCGAAAGCCGTAGCGGGTTTAGTTCAGTTGAAGAACAAACTCCACTTCCCGCCTCCGCCCCGCCCCCCCTATTCCCTTACGCATGCTGAAAAAATGAGCAAAGCGTGGGTTTGAGTAAGTAATCAGGGACAACAACCTGCCTGCGCCAATTAACAAAAGAAGAAGTAAGAAAGGAACTAGTTAGCCTCAGCCTTCGTACTGCCACAACTATCTAGCCGGTCGGAAACCCTTTGCTCGGAGTCGGAATCTCTATTGAACTTCCGCCAGAGTTCAGCAATATCGACTTTGTTCTCGTTCTTCTCCGTGATGAGGTTCTTCAACCATTTATTTTCCATCTCCAGCTGTCCAATGCGTGCCTCGAGCCGTGAGCACTTGTCAGTCATCTCCTTGGCCGTGCGTTCGAGCGCTTGTTCTCGCTGCTTCTTCTTGACGCGGAAACGCGCACTGGCAGCGGTATTGCGCCTACGCTTGTCCTCCTCTGCCGCAATTCGCGAAGCACCTTCAAGGGAATGCGCGTGATTGGAATCCACGATGGAGTCGACCTTTCGCTTGTTGCCGCTGCTGGGAGAGACAAAGCCCGAGGGCGGAGAAGCGGTGAGGGAGGGCGAGAGAGCTCGGGAAGTCTGGTCGAGGAGGGGGACCACTCCCGCTGCACCGTCGCCGAGGATGCTGTGAAATTCGGCAAATTCGGAAAATTGATAGTCGCCTTGAAGGTGCAAGATATTAGCCAAAGAGCTGAGGCAGGTGGATAAACACTTTTGCGCTAGTAGATTGAGCTGCTAAGAGGCGGGTTTGGCGATGAAAGTCACGTCTGATGGCGTGCTTCGGCAACGGTAATGACCACAAAGAAAAGTCCACAAGCCCCCGGGTTTGGAGAGCGAGTTATGCGAGCAATATGTGGGAGAAACAAGTAATACCATGTGGTATATTGACTCGGGCCGTAGCCACCAAGGGCAGAGAGCAAATGTACCGGTGAGAAATTGGCGATCGACCTGCATTGCGGGGATGTCCCAAGCGGTGACGAAAAAGCCGGCAGAAAGCAGGTAATAAAGGGCGCCAACACGGCTGCAATAGGAAAGACGACACGTACAATTGAGAAAGTCGAGGCTCTTTGCGCCGTGTTTTGCTGCTGCAGCATTCTCCCTCCTTGCTCTGAGCTCGTGCTCCGGGTCGTAGTCTATGGGCACATGGTTCTCGCCCATGTCAAAGTCGAAGAACTGCGCATTGGTAAAGAGCGCCAGGTCGTCTTCGAGCCCGAAGGCGTCCTGCCGCGGCGCAGGCTGGTGGGTGGAATTGAGAGAGTTGAGGGTTGCAATGTGCTGTGACACATTCGGCGCCCGACGGCCGTCAAAGGCAGACATGTTCGAGGGGACGACAAGACCGCTCAGTCTGGCGACTGCGGAGCTGCTCTTCTCTCAGCGCCCGCACACACACAGGCACACACGGCCGGTGCAACGGGGGTATTTGTGGACGAGCAGGTAGAACGAGAGAACAGACACAAATGGAGCGGGACTGTGGCTGGCGAGATAAGAAGAAGCGTGTGAATTAGTCAGTCGAGGGGAAAACAAAGGCCAAATGACGCGAGTTAGCCGGGCAGCGGAAACGAAAATGAAGGGGAGATGGAGATGGGCGCGAGCAGCGGGGGGGAGAGGGGGCATCGCACCCTATACGGCCAATGGCGGGTCTGTGTCTGGCCATCAGCAGTGCAGGCCCTGTCCAGCTGGTGACCAGGCGGCGGAAGGGCCGGTCTTCTGGCGGTCCGCTGTCGGACGCGCTAATGACGATGAGGAGGGAGGAGGAGGAGGAGGAGGAGGAGGAGAAGAAGAAGAACAGGAAGAAAAGGAGCACAAGGGAGTTCGGGCCAGTACCGCGTTCCGCAAGAAGTGAGCGAAAACTGGGCGAAGCTGCCTCCTCCGATTCTGGAGGTTTTTGACACCGTTTTTTTTTATTTCGACTTCGCCATCTGTCTCTAACCTAGCTAGCTACATGTACCTGTCTCTAACGACCACGGCAGACAATGTCTTCCTCATTCATTCCCATCTCTTCAGAACAGCCCTCACTCGCTACAAAAACTACAAGTCCCTTCTTCTTCCTGTTCTGCCCATCTCTGTTGCTTCTTTGTTCTCTGCTCCCTCCTCGACTCCCCGCGCATTGTGGTCACCGTGGTCACCTCCGCTCCTCCGATGCTGATGGAACCCTTCTCCAGTCGCGTGTTTCATAATGCAGCCGTATTAGGTACACCGACCAGCCTCCGGACCCCCACGACATCGACAGAGGCCCACTGTACTCACTCGAAAATGAATTCAAATGCCATAGACATAGAGCTTTGCATCGGCTTTCTTGGACACATGGATAGTCTTCAGAATGAACACGGATCTTGCACATGTGACAAGGGAATTCTCCTGTAAACCGCACAGTGCCTCCGGGCGAACTAATCAATCCGACCCAACCCACCGCTGCCTCTCAACCAACGTCGAAAAATAAAAAAATAAAAAAAAACGCCGTTACAATGGCAGATTCTGGACCCAGAGAGTGTCTAATCTGCGAGGCTGAAAAGAGTCTCTCAGCCTTCGCTAGCGCCGGCACCGAAGCCCATTTGAAGACCCGTTTAAAGTGTCGAACAAAGGTAGAAAAGATTTCGTCTCTCATCATTCAATTTGCTGATCTTCAAATGTAGAAATGCACACAAGACCCCAATGCTGAGCGTGCCCCCAAAGCATCGTCGCTGTACACATCCACAACTCCCTTGCCTCCTACTTCAAACATGTCACTAGTCTCGGACTCTATGCTTGTTGAAAAGGTCACAGCATATGTCAAACAGTACATGTCCCATTACGACGGTTCTCATGACTTTGACCACGTCCTACGTGTCCTGGGTCTCGCCCGACTCATTGCTTCCCTCCCATCTCCGGATGCCTCACCACCGCAGTACAACCCCGTAATCATCACGCTCTCCGCGCTCCTGCATGACGTCGGCGACAAGAAGTACATCAGGCCTGGCGACAGCGCCGACACCATGGTTTACGAGCTGCTCGTATCCTTTGGGGCGCCCGACTCTCTGGCAGAGAAGATCCAGAGGGTCGTCAGCAACGTGTCGTTCTCGTCGGAGACCAAGTCAGCAGGGAGCCGGGAGAAGGTGCGGAGATTGGTGCAAGAGATCCCGGAGCTAGGTGTCGTGCAAGATGCGGATCGCTTGGATGCGATTGGCGGCGTGGGGATTGGGCGCGCGTTTACGTATGGCGGGGCGGCGGGGAAGGTGGGCCAGAAAGGGAGAGGCATGCCGGAGACGATAGAGCATTTTACGGACAAGTTGGAATGCTTGGAGGGCTTGATGAAGACGACGGAGGGGAGGAGGCTGGCGGCGGAGAGGACCAAGCGACTCAAGCTATTTAGGGGGTGGTGGGGGGAGGAGGTGCGGATGGCCCAGGAGGGATTGGAGGCGGCGTGAAGGGAGCGTTTGGCAATGGCGCGGAGGGCTTGTTTGTGCCTCACAGGAGCCAACCGGACTTTATGGCTGCAACTTTGGAGAGAAGGCTGGATGATGGGAGAGGTTCGGGGTCCCATTGTAGTGCACACCACCTCTGCGTTGTGCCCATTAGCACATTAAATTTGCTAACCAGGAACAGCATGCTACTGCAATAGCGCGCAATCAAGATGGCAATGTAGTGTGACATGGTCCACAGTCCTCTGCGTTAAAGCATTCCGTTTATAGAGAGTGTTTGTTCCAAAAACATGTGAACCGTCCTTTCCTATCTAAAAATCTGTCTCCATCAGCTGACGCCTTGTCTTCAATGCAGCACCATAGCCACCAGCAAACCAAACCGATTCCTGAAAGCGACAATTCGGGAGCTCGCTAGACTGTGACAAAGTCTTCTTGAACCTGTTTAACCTCAATCAAATGTCTCCTACTTGCCCTACTAACCGCAGAGAACTCAGGCAATTTGAGATCTGGGAAGACCTTCTGCACCTTCACACCAAGGTATTGTCCCCAAACACCCTGGAGAGTATTGAATGTCGATCGTTTTTGCCAGCGTTCGAGTGTCGCTGGATCGGAGATGGGGCTGTTAGTCGCGGTAGAGAGGGGGAAAGGCCGGATTTTAGCTGTCCAAGCGGGATCAAAGAAAAGTATGATGGAAAGCCGCTCGGACATAGGCGACGGTGGCAGAACACGGTGGAGTGGGGAGATATAGAGGCCAGAAGTGAGACGATCAAGGATGTCGCCGACTGTAAAGCGTTGGGGTTAGCTATAAAGCACGCCAGATTACACAATGTGAATGCCCACCGTTCACCACAAACGAATCTGGAACCACGGGTACATCTACCCATTCGCCTGAAGGGGAGAAGACTTGAAGACCGGTAGCATTCTGTGAAAGGATAGTGAGAAATCCGAAGTCCGAATGCTCTCCAATGCCACAGCTTTCGACACCTTCCCTTCCTGAATATTTGAAAGCGCGAAAGAGTTGAATGGGTTCGGGCTCTAGAACCCTCCTCCTCACCTCCTCCCTCTCCAAACCCAGTCCCACACTCATTGCGTCACTAATTGCTAAACCAAGCGCGGTAACCTTCTCAATATATTCCAGCGCCACCTTCCTCATCTCAGGTACGTCTTCATCCGGAAATTGATTCTTCCCGTAAGTCGGCATATCTTTCAACGGATGCTCATCCCTAGGGTTCAGTTCTGGGCCTCCATAAAAGCCTTCCTTCTGGTCCACACTACCCTTGGTTCCTTCCCCGCCCCAAGGCATGTAACCTCTCCATGCCCATCCCCCATTCCTCAAATGAAGCTCCTCTTTCTTTTGGGGGGAAAGCGAGAAGAATTTGTCCAGGGCTGTACGAAGGGAATTCGTGAGGCTGGGTGGGATGGAATTGATCCCTGTGAGGATGCAGATACCCCAGGTACTGAAGGCGGAGTGTATTTGGGAGATTGTGGCGAGAGATTCAGGAGAGGAGAAGGAATCGGAGGTGAAGAGGGGGGTGAAGTCGATGATAGGAACTCGGCTCATTCTAATCGATGGATATTACCTTGCGGGTTAGTGAAGGAAGGACTAAGACCTGGAGATCTTGATGTTACTGATTCATGTAGCCTGGTTGGAGTTTGCCCGGAATCGACTCGTTGCCTCATAGTTTGCTTCAGCATTCTCAAGCTCGTGACAGAGCGCTGGACATGCATACTTGTGTAACAAAGAACCTGCTTCCGGTCAGCACAGGCTACTCCCCAACAAAGCACCTAAAACCAGCCAAAGGTGCCTAACTGCAGTTATATAATTGCCTAACTATTTGCATTCAAATTGCCAATAGCTAGGAGAGCCTACAGTCTATTCACAAACCAACTCTCGAAAATGGGAGGGTGGGTTTGTCGATTTGAAAAGCAAGCTCAGGCAATGATTTTGTGTGTTTTAGTTTTTCAAAATATACAGTTTTGATAATGTTATTGGATATTCTAGCAATGACATTTGGCTGGTGAAGGCATATTGGGGGTGATATTGAAATCAATCCTACCATTTTGCTGCCGCCAGAGTTTAGGAAGGGGAGGGGGATTTACAGGCTGGCTGTTTTGGGGGTTGTTTTAGAGGTAGAGCGAATGATGGAATTCATGAGGTTTAAGAGCATACTTCTGATGAATTTCTTTATAGTCTGTCTACGCGGAGTAATACATGGGATGGATGGTATGCAGTGAGTTGTGCACGCAGTCACGTGCCACAACGCCAAGACCCCATCGCGTTATCGAAGTCCACGACGCGTCTTCCACCGTTTTCCCGACGCTGCCTCTCTGTCTGTCGGACGTACCGCAGAGAACAGCCTCAACAATGGCGGCCCAGCAACGCCTGGCTGTCGCTGTGCCTACCACCGCCGCGCTCCACCACTCAATTAAACTGCGCCCCGGTGATGGGCATGTGCTCAAGGCGCTCAATCGCTTGCCCCGCCCCGCTCTGCTCGCCCTCATTCTCGACTGGCTCGACGAGAAGAACCAGCCTCTGTGCCGCCCATACCTCGTGGAAGATGTGGGGGAGGATGGGGATGATGAAGAGGTGGAATTTGCGCCAGCTGCCAGTGTGGAGGAGGTGATAGAGGAGTACCAGAGCTTGCAGCGGCGCAAAGGAGGAAGGAGAGAGGTGGTTGACAGGGTTGTCTACGGAGATTGGGTTTGTGCATTCTCATTGAAGCGGACACCTGCTAGCTTGACGCTAACTACTGCCGCTCGTACTGTTAGAGACGTGGGTTAAATCTTTACCAAATGGCAACAATTGACCTCAGCTGTCGGTTCCCCCAATTCAAGCCCTAGCCTGACCTAGACTCTCTGGAACTTGGCCTAACTTTGAGCCGATAGACCTCCTCGTTCGTCCGGCATCTCAGAGGTGGTCGGCGTTTAAACTATGTCGCGTCTCTGGTGCAGATCTGGACGATGCAGAAAATGTCGAAGAACCGAGAAATACCGGTATTTACTCTTTGCTGCTACACAAAACCGCTTTTGCAGAGCTACAGAACTACTAACAGCACTCAAAGAACTTCCTCGGTTTCACGCTCCGACTTTCTTGCGCAACCTCCAGCGAGAAATCTCACCCGTTGCGAAAGCGGTAAGCTAACTTAGCCGTTGCGGCACCTCAACACTGATAGCCCATCCCACTAACATGCTCCCTCCAGCACTATTACCTCACCCGGGTCGAGGGTTTGCCATTGACGGTACTTCGCATCCGCCTCCAAGAGACACCTTACAATTCAAACCCTGTTCTCCTGGGTATTTCGCGTTTGCAACTAGCGGCAGATGATGGATCCACTTTGTTCATCGGCTTTCCAGATAGCACGCCGATGGTATACGTAACAATGACGTCGAGACAATTCGGGGAGGAAAGAAGTCTCCGAAAAATACTCCTTGACGTGAGGCCTTTTACCCTACTTTTCTCAGGCGATGCAGTTATAACGCATGCTCACATACCGGTGGCATACAATAGGCAATCCCGAAGGCTATATCACGTCCCTACTCGCGTTACGCTCTATCGCATACATCCATCTCGGCCCGCACATTACAAGCGCTCTTATTTCTGCGTGGGCCGGGACGTGGAGGTTCTGCTGGTGGAGGTTGGGGTATCTTTATCGAAGGAAGTGTCGAAGGCAATCCTTTGGGGTTCCCGTCCTTCAAGTCGTCAAACGATGGGCGGCGCGTAGAGCCCCATGAGGTAGAGGGCAATGCAGACAGCCGAACCAACAAACGACGGAAACTGATCGCCCAAGGGCGCTTTGGGGAATCCGGCATCGAGATGGACGGAAAGGGGATTGAGCTATTTGATATCAGAGTCGAAGACCCATTCTCTGGAGTCCCCGGCACCACTAGTTCCCTACCCATCAACATTGACGAAGATGAGTCAGACGTAAACCCCGAACACCGGGAAGAACAGAACCGAGATAAGCAATGGAGTTCCCTCTTTGGCTCGGACCACGACTCGGAGCCTCGCCTGGATCTTCAGACCTGGCGACCAAATGTCAGGCTTACGTTTCAGGGCACACACATTTTTGCGGGTGTGAGGAAGTTGGTAGATTCGGGGGTTGTGGATGGAGTTAGGATGCCGGGGTGGATGACGGGCGAAGTAGGGGTTTCTGGGGGGTTGGTGAGGGACGGGATTATAAAAGTAAAGGAGGGGAAGCTATAGGGAAGCTGAGAGATGATATGACCCTTTGGCCTCTTTTTTTTTACCTTGTACATATATTAATGTTTTATGCTCTCCAAATGTCGCCGGGGGGTTTTTCTTTTGTTTTTTTTTTTTTTTTTTTTTTTTTCCGGAGGATGGCGGGGATGGCGTTTGCGTGTCCGTTTTTGCTGGTTAGAAGCTAGGAGTGCGCGAATGGAGAAGTGCACTCCCCATACATTTTGTCGAGGATAACGGGATGGATGAGTCAAGTCTATTAGGGAGTGGAGAGGTGCGTTCTGTAGGATATTTTGGAAAATTAAAAGAATATATATATATAAATGTGTGTGTATGAACATCTATATATATGGTAGTCATGACGTCTAATTTCCCTCCTCAGCAACGCCTAGCCCAAACATTCCCACACTATTCTTCCAGGCAGCCTCACAAACCCCCTCCACAGGAATCCCCTTAATCTCTGCAACAGCGTACGCGACCTGCAATATCGCGCATGGTTCATTCCGCCCTTTAACCATACAACCCTTTACCCACTTCTCCTTCCTAACCGCCCTCGGCATACTTGGTGCACTGCCCAAATACCCCGACCCTGCGTGGCTGGGTCTAATCTCACACCACGGCCCATCTGTCTCGATTTGGAGATGAGAGAGCGGGAGCTCGCGCACGACCTCGACGGACAAGGGCGTTTTGAGAGAACACCCATTGAGCCCAATATGGAGACCCAGCGCTATGAGGCGCTGCATTTCGGGGATCGTACCCGTGAAGCTATGCACGAGCCCACCGCGGGGGAGGAGGGGGAGGTGTGGGGTGAGAAGTGCTTCGAAGTCCACGGCTGCGGAGCGGGAGTGGAGGAATAGAGGTAGAGGGGGGTTTAGGGAGGTGGCGATTTGGAGTTGGGCGGTGAAGTATTTCTGCTGGGTCTCTTTGGGGGAGAAGTGGAGGCGGTCGTAGTCTAGGCCTAGTTCACCAAATGCGATGGTTTGGCCGGTGAGGGCTGTTTGTTGGGCGAGGTGGGCGAGGGCGGTGAGGTAGGCGGCGGGGCCGGCGGGATGGCGGTCGATTCCCGAAGTCGAGCAGGGATGGACGCCTACGGTCCCGTAGCATGTCCCCGCTGTTCTGCCGTCAGTACATCCCCCGTAGCAGCTGTAGTGGAGGTATGGATATGCCCACGAAACCTCACACAAACATCCACCACCTTCCGCGCTTCTTCTAGGTCACTGGCCGTAACCATCATCTTCACGCACCCCACCTCCCTTGCGCGCGCAACTACATCATCTAGGTCCTCTTCGTGCTGCTTCTTCTCGTAGTAGATCCCTTGGTACATTGGGGATGTGAGGTTGATCCCGACCTGATGATGCCAGGTGTGAGTGATCTAGATCTCAGGAGGTGGGGAGGGCGGGGACAAACGTCGGCGAGGCGGAGACTTTTGGGTGATGGGGGGTCGGGTGTGGAAGAGCTCATAGTGCGTAGTGGCTGTGGATATACTGGGGGAAAGTATGTTAGTGAGAATTCCGAGGACATTCGGGGGGGGGGGGGTTCAGATAACTGTTATATCTAGCTAGTCTGGGTAGAGCGGACCGATAGATCGGCGTACTTTGCGATCGTCTTGATAGGGCGTTGCTCACCGAACTACATACACGCATAGAAGCAGATGGTGTTGTTGACGACGTCTATATGGATATGCAATGTTTCGTCTCGTTTGGTTCGCTGGCCGCTTTTGCGCGAGGCTCGATATCAAAATTAACTGTGGGACACAACAGAATACTCCTCTTCTCGTCGCAGGGCGCTTTGGGAACGTTACCCATGCACTACTACATCAGCTCAACCTTGAAGATATGAACGACGGCCTTGAATTTTGCGAGGTTGTGGGAGGAAATGTTTTAGTGCTACGCTAATGGAGGGCTAATTGCTAACGACAAAAGGGGAAGGAAAGGGGATATCAAGGCCCTTTGGGAAAAGGGTGGATGGTGAATACGAAAAAGGGACACACTGCAGGCAGCACCACCGCACATACTCTAGAAAACTCCTGACGATTGCCACAGCCGTGCGCGAATACGTCCAAGCTGACCCAAAAAAGGAGTGTAAGAAACAGGAGGGGAGGGTGTGTGGAAGGAAAGGACAAGAGAGGCTGCCATTACTGGAAGGAAACCTGCCAAAAGACAACAAAAAGACCTCGTTATATCTTAACCCCGTATACGTGAACCCCGACCCCAGAGTAGGAAAACTCAAAACCCAGTCACAAAAGAAAGAAAAAAAAAAATTCTATAGACCATCACGCAACAAAGTAAAACATGCTTCCACCCCCTTTGCTAAGTTTTCCCCCAGTATAATTCATATATATTCCCACCTCGTCTTTTGGTAGATCGTTTCCAAATTATCCCTAGTTATCATTATTTCCCTTCATAATCACTAGCCCACTCATGTCCACCCCAAGTTCCAACGACGTTTCCTGACGAGTACACCGTGCCTGGCCCGCTGACGTACCCACCACCATTATCTTCATCATCATAGTACTCTCCTCCGCTGCTAGCATCGAAGCTGCTTCTTCCGCTAATCTCACCCTCACCGTCATCGGGCCCAGCGGTCCCGATGTTATCCCACTGGAGATGGGCAAGTGCTGGGTATTGTGCTAGTAACGCGGCAGGTAGCGGATAATGGTTGCTTGGGTCCATGCCAGAAACAGAAACATCCATCTGGGCCATATTTGGAGGGTGCATTCCTTGGCCTTGCTGTGACATCATCTGCTGTTCCTGGAAGGCACGCTGGCGCTCTACAGCTTCTTCGTCGAGCAGCGGCTTTATGCATATCCTCCCAGCTTCGCTCCGGAAATGTCTCCCGAGTGCGTCCGCCCTTGCGAAGCGTCGCCCACAGCCCCAATTATTACCGCCTTTGAGTTCGCCTTTGCATACGAATTTCTTCTCCCCCGAGTGTAGACCTTCGTGCCTTTTTCGGTCGTGTTGTCGCGCGAACGCCTTCCCACAAACGGTGCAGACGAACGGCCGTTCGTCAGTATGAGTTCGGAGATGTGATCGGAGGTTGTAAGCTCTTGTAAATCTTTTTGGGCACAGACCGCACTGGAATGTCGCAGGGTGCTTCTGCACTCTTTTGGAGTCGGTTGCGCCAGATCCAGGTCGTTGCGGGTCGGCCAGATCGAGGATATAGTCACGATTTGGGACGGAGGATGTGGATGAGCGGCGGCTAACTTTGGGTGACGCCGAGCCACCGAGGGGCGATAGGGAACGTGTCGGACTAAGGTGGGGTGATCCTGCGCCAGGGCTTAGTGGATGTGACCTTGAGGTTGGCGCGAAAGAATCAGATTTTGCTCGACTCCGCCCTTTCCGACCTGGGAATGGATTGTTAGCGATCTTGCGACATGCTCTCCCAATATTTAAAATGGACTTACCACGGTCCGGTGGGCTTAATGCGTTGTCGTTCCCAGTTGGTTTGTGAGGTTCAAAGCTCTGCTGCCGTGATGGACCAGCAAACTCAATGTTGATCTCGGGTGGTGCCATTTGTCCTGTGTGTCCCACGTCTACAGATGCAGCATGTTGCATACCAGGAAATGGCTCTCGCCTCTGGTTATTGTACATCTCTTGTCCGGTCCTTTCACCAAAACGACGGTTGCCCGGATCTGAAGCTAACATGAAAGGCGGGCCAACCTGATTCGGGCCGGGTGTTTGACACGGGGAAAGTCTGGGAGAGATATGTGGACTGTGACGCGGGCTGATCCGCTGCTGATTTTGTTGGTCGGAAATCGAGAATCGTTCGATTCCTAGGGCGTCCTGATACGCAGCATCCGGCTGCGCAGCAATTAAAGGTGAATGTTGCTGATCTAAAGTATCGAAGGACTCGGCGTTGTTGAGAAATGGAGATGGCGCTACGGAAGAGACGTCTGAATGCTCAGAAGGGGTTCGGCGATGACCTTCGAAGGAGCGACCTTGAAACCCGCTCCAATCGGCGATTTGACCTGTGTGAGGAAAAGCAGCACTCGCCGGATCGAGTGAGCTGTTATGGGACTGGTGTGAAGGGTGGAATTGTTGCTGATTTAGAGAGGGCGATTGACGTCCAGGTGAATGTTGGCGCTGATCAGGCTGAAGGAGGTTCGGGGGTGTGGGGCTGTGCTGCTCGTGAGGAGATGACATAGAGCTCATGATATCCGCTGGATTGATAGATCCGCTCTGTTGCTGCGGGAACCCCTGCAGGGATTGTTCCAATAGTAAATCAGTGTCGAAGGGTTGATCTTGCGTTCCTGCGTCGTTCTGGTATAGTGGAAAGCCTTGTGGACCCGCGGGGCCGTTAGGATCAAGATAGTTCTGTAAAGGGTAGGCGTTTTGCTGGTGGCCAAACTGGTCTAGAGGAGACTGGTGGTTTGAGCCTAATCCCTCCTGTTTTGCTTGTTGACCGAACCCTTGAGTCTGTACAAACGTTTGGTCCGGCACACTCCCAGTATTGTATTGAAAGGACTGCGAGGTTGGTGCGAGATAAGGTGGGGCAATGTCGTAGAGAGTGGACTCGAGATTCGGAGAGTTCAGAGACTGGCTGAAGCTGGTGTTGGGAAAGCCCGATGGATCAAGTCCTAAGCCGTGGGAGCTAGAATCTAGGTGGCGACTATGCGGCGATTGGGAGGTGTTTAAATTGTGACTCCGGTGTCCGCCAGATGGAGACCTCCCACGTTGTTGTTGATTATCCATCGCAAAGGATATACGCTCCTAGCGAATGAGATTAAGGACGTAGAGCAGACTCTGGCCCTGGGGGTGGCGGAGGCTGTTGACAGTCGGGAAAGAAGGCTGAGGACGCCAGAGGAAGCTGGTATACCGTTGGTATCGCAGTTACCAATTGAAAATGAGGTTAACCTCCGAACCCTAGGCTTGGCGAGTGAAAACCGTTGATGTGGGAATCTACCTTGAGCTGTGCCTGGGGCGCAGGCATTCGCCCTCGATATGTCTGTTGTCCTGGAAGTTGTGCTGCGGCAACCTTTGGGGCACGTACAATCGGCAAATTGGAGAGTCTTTAACCCAGATTTTTGCCTTCGAGACAACTAACTCGGCGCGCCAAACGCCCAGTATCCGCTGTTGGGGTCGGCCTGTTCCTGGACCGACGTCCGCAGCAGTATCGGGGGCTTAGCGGGTACCTGGAGGATCCTCTGCACTCGGGCGGAACGGCGGGTACGGAAGAGATGAGTCTAACGTTGATATAATGGCGGAGGTTTCGTGAGCGCGATGCTGTTGAAACTTGAGGTTCAGCCCGATTCTGAAACGCAGACGGGAGAAAATCTAAGCCTTGTAGACGGTGGCTGGGTACCTGATGTTTTATAGAAGAATAAGTGCTGCACTGAAACCGAGTCCCAAGGAGAGACCCCAAATAGGGAACGTTATGCGGCACGGAGGCGAAAGAGGTGGGGAAAGGGCTAGTCTAAAGCGCGGAGGGGAGGGAGCGACGGGCAGAAAGAAAGAAAACAGGTCGTCAAAACGGGCGTAGACAGCAGATATTAGAATAGTGCACAGTATATGATGATGAAAGCGGTGCGTTAGGGCGACAGCGCGACCCCAGAACTGATGCTGCTACGTAGGTGTGTGTGTAGCTGGCGCTCGTCTCTTTGGTATCGGGGCGTGTAGTAAACCTTGCCCGACTGGCGACTGGCAAATGATGGCTTGAGGCTGCAATTTGCGCCAGCGCTGATTTGGGCTTGCAGATGCCAGGCACAGCCGCCTTCTGGGTGACGAGATTATCTGGCGTGCAGGAACACCGCCCCAGGCTAGACGACGATGAGGCACCGATTCGTTCGAGATTGGAATCACCGCTGGGTGCGAGGATCATATGATCTCGGGACGCGGCTGACTGATCTCTGTTTGACGCTCCACTCTTGACTTTTATTGACTGTAGACCTATACTGTGCTCGCGGTGAGCTGGCCGGCCAAAGCAACCCCCAAGCAGGTGGGAAGGCGGTAGCGTCACTTGAAACGTGAAACAATCTCGAAGAGTGTTGGAGAGATTGCAGTGCCGTTGGGGCGATGAGGCAGCCGTTGAGGTGGTGATGGCCGATGGGCAGGGAGCCAATCCAGGATGGCAGAATGAGAAATCGCTTCATGCACAATCCCTATACCCAGGACAACTGCGAAGCACGCTGCCCTGCGTCCCCCACGGTGGAGAGAAGCTGCTTGCCCTGCTCTGCGTTTCTGTTGGCAGAGCTTACCAAAGAGGAATCCATCCAGGGGGGGGGGAGAGGGCAAGGCAGACCTGATTATACATGTCGTGTGGCCGGTGTCTGCCTTGTGCTGCGAGCTGCGAGCTGCGAGCTGCTACAGACGCAAACAGATCTATCTATTCTATACCACACTCTCTCTACTCTATCCAGAGTGCTTGTATATTGTGTAGTATATAATATCCACGAGAATATATTTGATTTATTTATTTATTGGTTTATTCGCCCTGGAATTAGAGTTGCTCGTTGCTCGTTGCTCGTTGCTCGTTGCTCGTTGCTCGCCTGGCCCAAGCGAATTCCACGTGATGGACGATTCCATCGTACATTTATTTTACTGCATGTAGTACATACATGTTACATGGCCATGTATGTACATGTACATGTACATGGGGAATACATACTGTACAGAGCACTGTCGCAAGTAGTAGTTACAGCATCCACTGACAAGAAGACGCGAGTCTCTCCCCCTCTTTCCTCTCCATCGCCCATCGCCCATCGCCCATCGCCCATCCACCAAACAAATCAGTAGTAGGTACTGGTCGAGGCGGCCTGCTACCTTACCACACGCCTGCAGTCCCCGAGCAAAAAAAAGCTGCCTGTTTTATTTTTACGCTTGTCACTTCCTCTGACTCCGCCTCGCCAACACCCTCAACAACCCTTTGCACCCTGAACACAGCCTCCATCTGCTCGTTTCGGCCCGACGAACCAACACCGCAGACCGCCCCAAGCGCAACCAGAGGAGCATGCACTCACCCACTCATCCACTCACTCATCCACTCACTATACATCCAGGTGTCGACTTTTCGGAAGGTTCTCCGTCTCGACGCCGTTTTAGCTCATCGCGGCATCAGCGGTCTTCCTGGTCTTCCCACGCTCATGGCGTCTCCAACCCCAACTCCACTACGTAGCCGGCGTGCCAAGAGCTCTCTCTAATCCTAACCCCGTTCGTAGTCATACGGTATCCAGTAGCTATCCACATACCCCGTACATAGCGCGTTGGTTGTCCTCTGTAAGTCAAATAAGCTCGTGTCAAAAGCGGCCACAATGCAAATAATCTTATTTGTATTCTGCACAACAACATACAACATACTCTGTCCTAGCTAGCCGGCTAGCCGTTTCAATGTTTCAGTGTGTAGGAGAACAAGTTATCCTCCTCCTCTGTACGGAGTAGCCGAAAGAGAGAGAGAGAGAGAGAGAGAGAGAGAAGAAAGCGCAGCCAAACATAAATTCACAGCTATTTTCAGCCCCAGTGATGGATGCAATTTGCACTGTTTCAAATGCGCACTGTTCCAACCGTGCCGTCCGTATCGAATGGAATGATGGAATTGATGGGAAAATGGAAAAAGATGGACAAAGTTCCCTTCCATCTCACTTCTAGCCCTCTTGACTCGTCTGACCAATTCTACGCTAGATGCGCCAAGTAGATTAAATAAAATAGGAATATCCCGATATACGATACTCGACACTCCATACACGATACACGATACACGACACTCCACACTCGATACTCGATACTCGATACGCCCTCACACACACACTCATGTACATGGAGAGTACCGAGTATATATATCTATATATCTATATTTATATATATAAATGAGCTTCTCCCTATTTTTTATTCTTAGATACCCAATACCCAGCAGGGAAGGAAAACTTGTTTCTATCCCATCCTATTCCAATCGGGGTTGCAGCAAAGAGTCATTTCTAGAGGTGTAAACCCGACTAAATATAGCCGTGGATCTCGATTATTTTCTTTATCCCGTGTACGGAGTACAGGAGTGTGTATGGATATGTATGGACAGACTATATACTGTGTATACGCCAGCCTACAGAGTAGTCACACGCCCTGGAATTTCTAATAAAGGAGTTGTACGTCATAGAACTGCTAAAGCACATCTATCTACATGTACGGTTGCGGTAAGGAAGTGTTCGCCACTCTGATTTTTGGGAAATTTCCTACCAGGCAGATAGACAACATTTCCCATTAATATTGAAAAATTAAATAATTTGAGGTACTAGATATGTAATAAAATTATCACTACTTTAATGCGATCGCCCATTGTTGGGTTGTGTCGGTGTTCGATTTGGTGGGGTGACGAACACCCATGATAGAGGCCACCATCACGGGGGGATTCCCGCACAATGATGGGCTTGATGGTTGTGGAGGTGCTTTCGGTTTTCAGAACCTGGCTAGAACCCTCTTCTGTGTGTCCCTCAATGCCCACTCGCTCCGGGACCTCTTGCTCCTTACCTGGTCAGCCTGAGCAAGCGTGAACCCCTTTGCCTCTATTGCGGGATTGTACCCAAGACCTGTCTTCTCCGCTACCACATCGCTCTCAACTTCTGCGTTCTGCTTCCCATCTGCCCGCTTGTACACTGTAACGACCGTCGCACCCCCTAAGCCCAAATTGTGCTGTAGTGCAACTCTTGCACCATTGACAAGACGGTTGTTCGCCCATCCGCGGAGCTGCCAGACGAGTTCCGCGCATTGTGCAATTCCAGTCGCGCCGATCGGGTGGCCTTTGGAGATCAGGCCGCCAGAGGGATTGATAACGACCTTGCCACCGTAGGTGATGTCGCCACGGCGTACCATCTCGTGGGCCTTCCCAGACTCCGAAAGGCCAAGTGCATCGATGGCAATCATCTCATTGGTGGAGAAGCAGTCATGTAGCTCACAGACCTTGATATCCTTAGGGTTGATGCCCGCCTCGTCCATTGCGGCTATTGCAGCAGTTTTAGTCATACCGAAACCAACCAAGTCAATAGAAGACTTCGAAAATAGGTCCGGTGAGTCTGTAACTAGACACTGGCCGGCGATAAGGATTGCCTGGTCTTTCAGGTGGGGTCTGGCGTCGAGGAAGCCTTGTGAGACTAGCACGGTAGCTGCCCCTCCGTCGCTGTTGGGGCAACACTGGAGCTTTGTGCAGGGCTCGTAGATCATGGGTGAATCCATGATTTGCTCTAGAGTGTAGGCGTCCTGGAATTGAGAGTAGGGGTTCTTGGTCGAGTGTGTGTGGTTGACGCGGGCGATTTCAGCAAAGTCCTCAAGTGTGGCGCCAAACCTGTATGTGAGAGATTAGTATCGAGGGTTGAAAGGAGATACCCTACACACTTCTCCATATATTCCTTTCCAGCATTTCCAAAGGCCTGTGCCGCACCGGGTGCACTGGTAACTCCTCTTGTCTTAGCCATCATCTCGAACGTCGTCAGTATCGGAATCGTTCGGTCATTGTAGACACTAGATAAGCTCCCGGAGGCCATCTTCTCGAATCCCACAACTAGCACACATTCCGCTGCGCCATGGCTGATCATGGTCCTTGCCATCGCCAAACCCGTAGCTCCTGTTGCGCAGTTATTATTGACGTTGTAAATGGGGATACCGGTCATGCCGAATTGGTAGAAGACACGTTGACCACATGTGCTATCACCATAGATATAGCAAGCTATTCCGTGGTCCACATCGTCGTAATTGATCTGAGCATCCAACATCGCTTTGATCCCCGCCTCCCAACCTAATTCTGGGTAGTCTACTTTTCCACGAGGCTTGATAAATTTGGTCATGCCCACACCCAGGACGTAAGTTGGAAATACTGGCTTCTTCCTCATAATGTCAATAGTATCCGGAAGTCCCACTGACTTCGCTCAACCTTCGTTTGTCCAGCCCGACACCCGGCACGAACGCTGGACTGTAGAGGCACGGAATGCGGCTGGGAGGAAGGTTTAGAGTGGAATATAATCAGTCATTCCGTTGTGGGCGGTCGGGAAAGGGCCCGACGGACTAGTGTAGAGGGCATGCTGTGGCAGCCCGTGGAATATATCGCGAGGTCGGTTCTGAAGCGATGAGGGACCTCGGTTCGCGTCTGTCATCGCCGGCGACTTTGGCCACGAGTCACCTCGCAATCTAAAGTCCTGCACCCAGACGCTTGAAGAACTAGCAGGGGGCAAGTCTACTTGGTATAGCTGAGTGACGATCCTCTACAAGCGTAAAAAGGTTGTGTATTGCCCAAGCCACATCTAATTCACCGACACCACTTAGCTACTTTGCACTACTCAGGTGGAAGCCATTTGTGCTAGAATCACATATACGACCGGAGAAGCGGAGACAAGCCTCCCTACTCGGCCCCAGTAATAATCGCTGGTTCGCTGGGATTCTTTGGCTGCTCCGGAGCTGGCTCTGTCTCTAACGGCACTTCCACACCATCCCTCTTTCCAGAGTTGACTTTCTTACCGGTCTTCGCAATGGTCTTCAGGACCGTATCGTAGTCGAGGCTTTCCGTGTAGACATCAGCGGTTTGGTTTTCGAGAGAGACTTCATAACTCGTAACGCCTGCCATATCCCGAATGAGTTCCATACATGCGAATTCAGGTTATCGAGGGGGGATGTGGTTGCGGGGCATATGTGACCCGCAACAGTACAAAGACGACTGAGACGAGGGAGGCCGACGAACCATCAAGTTTCCCAAGGACCCGGTTGATAGCCCCAGAGCAGCCGCCACAGTGCATGACAATGCTGAATTGGTAGTGTTTAAGCTCACAAGCCTGATCACCCATTTCGATTGTGTTTAAGGGCGTATCGGGGCGACAGTTGAATTATAAAGGGCTTAAGGATATGCGAGCGGAGAGTTTGCGTTATCGAAACGATGCAGGATTCAACTGCAATTCGGAGGTAGTGTGGATACTTTAAATGTCGTGGAGTGAATGCGCGAATAATAAGTTGGTTCTTTGAAACAGCGTGGAGCACGGAATGCAACTACCTACTACGGAGTTGGATTGGTCAGAACTACCTCACCTCGCAACTAGTGTCAGTGCGTGGGATGTGGTTTGGCGGCGTTTCTCGGCACGCCCTCCGGCAAAGAGGAGTCTGTGGAGGCTAGATGATCTAATGGCAGGAAAGTGAAGACGCGCCTGTCTACGCTGTGTTTGGAACAACCAGGATGGTACATGGTAGGTAAGTCTACATACATACAAACACCAAGACGATGTTGGCCTGTTCTCGATTTGGAGCAAGAGGCTAAATGCGGATATCTAGTTGGAGGCTTGGTAGACGTCTAAAAATAACGACCCAACAGATGCCTCTGTGACTCCGCCTCTGGCTCCGTTTGGTGGAGATGGCTTTGTCGAGTCACGACGCGAAATATTCGAGGACGGTGTCCTAGACTCTGCATGTGGGCCCGGCAAGATCTATAGTGACCCATGCATACCCCACGGTCGCAGGTTCACGATGTTAGGGGTAGAGGATGGTTTGGGGCGGGGGGATGGGCGCGCAGTCCTTGTTCCGCGAGGGGTTGAGGATTGACCGTGGTCTCGGGCTTGAAGGAATGTGTCGAAGTTATCTGATGGCGCTGTGCTTTGTATCCACTTGACCGAATTACTACGTTCGGAATGGATCCCTCATCCGGCGGATACCGATATTACTCGGCGATATATTGGAGTATGATTAGTTATGTTGTCTGCGTCATGTTGCGGGCGGCGTTTTCGGGCTGGTATTAACGTGTAAGATTTCTTCCCTGGTAGGCATTATCGGTCGTATATGTACGCAAACTTTGGCCATCGCATCCGCTGTAAATACGGGTGTCTTTACTAATACTCCGTACTTGCAACTGTTGATTTTTTCATCAATAAACTACTAGATAACGTTAAGGTTAACTAATGTGGAATGTCGAACGTATTACTTAAGCAACCTATGGCTTGCTCACATGACTTGGAATCTCAGCTTCAACGATGGTTAGCCTCGTACGTCTACCACGCCCCAACCTCCAACCTCCGCTACAGCTATTCAAATGCAGCGTGTGGCCGCTCAAGTCTTCCGCACCGCTCGTTGTACCCCAGTTCGCAAACTTCTCGCCAACAGAGCTTCGTTATCTGCCTCTAGCTATGTTCTAGGCGTTCGAGCCGTTTCGTCATCTTTCAAGAGAGAAAATGGTGGATCACCAGCACAGAGTCCTTCCATGTACTTTCGTAACTTCTCAATAGCATTGGTGTCTACCCTCGTTGCTACTGGGGCGTGGTATGCGTATAGGAATAATTCTCCATCGACAAGCGGACTCCCGAGCAGTGCATACCAAGGAAACGTTTTTGGTGCCATACAGCAGACGAGAGGGCTCACATCCCAAAGTGTCTACTCCAGTACCCCGCAACCGCCGTCCTCCGACGTCAGCGAAGGAGAGGCTTCAACATCAACTCGACGAGCTGTTATGGTAGACAACGATCAGGTTTATACTGGATCAATCGTCGGCGACGGTCCGCTACAGAAAGATACCGACGACTCCGGACGCAAACTGTTGGAGATGCTAACGCCAGAGCAGGTAACGCAGAAGCTACGGAGAAATGAGGAGTCTTATCTTGTTGGACGCGGGAAGGGAGTAGTGCGATATGACGTCGTCCAGATCCCTAGCAATGATCCAATCGAAGATGACCATGCAGAGAAGATTGTGGAAGTGCCTCAGAACGTCACTGCTTCTAGCGATGGAACCTCGACCACAGACTGGATGTTCTGGGGTGTTTTCGATGGACATAGGTGGGGATATACCAAGGACTGAATTCCAATAAAGAGCAGTTGGTATCTGAAGCTAATATCTGCCTCCTTAGTGGCTGGACTACCTCTGCAAAGCTTCGTCAGGTCCTTATTGGATTTGTCGCCCGTGAGCTTAACGCAGCGTATAAGAATGCCCTTGCAGATCCATCTCTTTCATTCCCGAGCCCTGAGTCTATCGATGCGGCAATAAAGAAAGGTTTCGTTCGGCTAGATAACGAAATCGTTCACGAAAGCGTTGAGAAAGTCGTGAAGGCGAATTCAAAACGAGTGGCTGCGGAACTCCTGGCACCTGCACTCTCTGGTTCATGCGCTCTCTTGTCATTTTATGATAGCAACTCAAAACTCCTTAGGGTAGCTTGCACAGGCGACTCGAGGGCTGTGCTGGGTCGGAGAGGCGCGAGCGGGAAATGGGTTGCCACACCTTTGTCTGTCGACCAGACGGGTTCAAACCAGGACGAAGCGAGTAGGCTTCGAAACGAACATCCTGGCGAAGAGAGTGTAGTGAGAAATGGACGGGTACTGGGTGGGTTAGAGCCTACACGAGCTTTTGGTGATGCCTTTTACAAATGGACTCGTGAGACTCAAGAGAGGATTAAGAGGTCTTACTTTGGCCGTACGCCTTCACAACTTCTTCGAACACCGCCTTATGTGACTGCGGAACCTGTTGTCACAACAACGAGAGTTGAGCCCGAGAAGGGGGATTTTTTGGTCATGGCAACGGATGGGTTGTGGGA
The DNA here is from genome assembly GCA_021527025.2 of Geoglossum cookeanum. Taxonomy (NCBI): domain Eukaryota; kingdom Fungi; phylum Ascomycota; class Geoglossomycetes; order Geoglossales; family Geoglossaceae; genus Geoglossum; species Geoglossum cookeanum. The sequence goes on along the minus strand of JAJDFF020000193.1, from coordinate 29,461 downwards.
GATGTTAACCAATGAGGAAGTTGTGGGCCTGGTTGGCCAATGGCTTGAAACACAAGCGGAGAGCCAGAGTAGCGGGAACAAGGGCAGTTCTTGGCTTAAATCTTGGTTCAGTACCCAGAAGGGTCTCCCAGTTGAGAGGATGCCAGGGAATCAAGGTGCTGTGGATGTGAATGGCCAGAGGGCTCCCTTAAGGCAGCTGCAGTGGGGGGTTAATTCGAAGGAGAATGAGAGATTTGTTACTGAGGACAGGAATGTTGCGACACATCTTGTACGAAATGCTCTGGGCGGGAGGGATAAAGATATGCTGTGTGCGCTCTTGACGTTACCGAGTCCCTATTCGAGACGGTATAGGTATGCCCCAGCCTCCTGCCCTTTGTCGCACTACTGCGGAGCGAGTGCTGATGGTGTTGTGGACAGGGATGACCTTACAGTTGAAGTGATTTTCTTCGGCGAAGGCGACAGGAGTGGAAGTGTTGTGTTGAACGAAGAGGCTAGCGCTCCACACGGGGATGTGAAGGCTAAACTATGATGAGGGATTCCTACGGTGAACATGAGGGCTAGGACCCACGCGTCGTTCCTTCCCACAACCTGTACATATAGAATCTGTGCCACATTTCTTCCTTCTGGGGCAACCCGTTGTGTGTATTGGGAGTCGGCGCTTTCTCCGCCCCAAGTGTGTACGGCTAGTTACTTGGTTCCCAATCGCAATAAATGATTAATAGCCTTGGGATTCCTGAAGCTTTGACATGCGAAAGTTTTGGCGTGGGTGTTCTGCATCAAACTGCCTCCTTAGTCCGGGGTACGGGGTATCTGTGCAAAATAAAATATGCTCTGGATGGAGTACTCTTTGTGCGTGTACAAGTCTATTTAGAGTATGCACACACACATACATTGTGCCAATACGAATGCGGCTGCGCCCTTGTCGATCGCTTTCGGTCGAACTATTCAGTGACGTCCGTACAATCCACCGTACAACCCGCCGTATCAATCTGCGATCAAGACTTTTGTCCATCTCCCCCCACCGGTCGGTTCAGGAAGGCAACGGCCCTGCTGCAGCGACATCTTACATCTTGCTTGGCTAATTCTGACCACCAAGTTGCCCCTGGTCGGGTAACGCCGTGTTCCAATGGCTCGACTGCTCGATCTGGATCTGCGTTGCGCAGAATTAGGGGGAACGTTGCATACTGCAGGCACCTGGCAAAGAGACACGGAGTACAGAGTACAAAGGCTCTGTAGAAATGGGCCTGTGGGTTACAGCTACGGAGCACCAGTAGGACGGAGGGAATCCACGGCGGCAGTGATTCGAGGTGTCCAGCCGTGTGGCGTTTCACCCAGCGGGCGCTTCTCCGCGACTACATAATCTACGGCGCAGGAGCACCGAGTGCGTCCACCCGTGAGAGGGCCGAACCAAAGCTTTAGCCAGCTCCAGCAATGAGCATTGGCTTTGGTCTCTGCGACTTCGTCGCTATTCCGACTTACGCCTGGAAGGTCTATAAGGCTTGCAAAAGCTCATCCGAGGAGTTCAACAACCTCGCGGCGCAGGTCGCGTCCCTGCACATCGTCCTCAAGGAGACCCAAGAGTATGTGTCCGAATGGGGTGAAAACTTTGGTCCCGATCGAGAGGCGCAGCTTGCAACCTTGGGGAAGGGGTGCTACGAAGTTCTCCAGGACTTGGATGGGCTCCTTCAGAGATATGAGAGCCTTGGGACACAGACGCAAAGGACTTGGGATAGGATGAAATGGGGAGCAGAGGACATAGCAGCAGCAAAGCAGCGTCTATCAACGAGTGCTACTCTGATTACAGCCTTCAACATGAGCCTTGTTAAGTATGTCGCTGGCAGTCTTGCTAGCAAATTCGGACAATGTGCTAATGCAATTCCCAAACGTTTAGCTCCTCCCAGGCGAGGATCGAGGCAAAGCTCGACAAGCTCGTTGCAGAATTACATGCCGGCAAACGCAATAGCTCGGTGATTTCTTCTCGCACTATTGAGTCCCTATCCAAGAGCGACTACGAGGCTTGGCGACAATTACGGAAAGAACTTCAGGACATGGGGATATCGGTGGCAGTCTTGAATGAGCATCGTCAATTTATCACCGATTGGCTCAAGAAGGCGATTGACAATCGTGTTTTAGAAGAAAAACCTCCTCAAGAGCTGGTAAATGGAACACTCGAGGACTCCCCCAGCGTGATGGTGGAACAGAAAGTACGGGTGCCGTTGCCAGGATTCCTTGACAAAGGCTTGACTTCCTCAACAATATTTCCCGTGGGGGATATAACTAGACCCCTTGACAAGGAACCAACGCCTCCTAAATTCACACCGGTGGAAGAGATTGCTCAGCCCCCCGACTGGAAGCTGACCCCCTCGACACTCGCACCTATAGAAGAGAAAGATAGGCTCCCATTTAACGAAAAGATCATGGACAGAGCCGTCGAGCCGCTAGGTCATTTTCAGTTGCCCAGTCCGAACAGGATAATCAATAGACATGCGTTTCATACGCGGGTTAGCTCTCTGGTGTCTAGGCTATCGCCATTTGATATGCAGCCGCGCAGAGATAAAGAAAGGGCAAGAAATGGGGTGATCGAAAAACAGCTCGAGAGGGAGCGCATAACGCAGAGGAATGAGATCAAGCTCCTCCTGCTGGGTATTCCCCCACCTTATCTGCAGCTGAGTTCCGTAGGTTCTAATACTAGCCCAGATGACAACGAGCCGGGAAATTCGACTCTACTCAAGCAACTGAGACTCCAGTATACAGGCGGTTATACAGCAGAAGAACAAGAGTCGTTCAAGTCCGTCATATTCTCCAATATTTTGCAAAGCATGAAAGCCATCTTAAAGGAGGTTGAGCAAACAGGTATATCCCTAGACGGCACAAACTTGGAGCCCTACTCGCGAGCCATTCAACTTCTGCAGCCACGCGGAACCTACAACGAAAAGCCCCTACCCGTTGCCAGAACCGCCATCGGAAAGCTGTGGGGAGATCCGAAACTGCGGCAGGTTCTCAGACGGTCTGAAGAGTATAGGCATAATAGAGCGGCTCGGTAGTATGTCCATGCTAGAGAGTGTGCTGTATAAGGAGACCCTGTTTTCTAACTTGCGTGCAATAATAGCTACTTCAACTCTATCGACCGAATCATAACGCCAACATACTCCCCCACCGACAAAGACATCCTGTACGCCCGCGTTAAGACGACCGGCATCACGGAACAGAGGTTCGACATGGGCACTACAACCTACCGGATATTTGACGCAGTCTACCCGGATAAGCGCCAGCTGATACAATACTTTGAGAAAGTCACTGCCATTATTTTCTCGGTGGATTTAGCGGAATCCGATCGAGTGGTTGACCAGGCCACGAACACATGCTTGCTGCAGGAGGATATATCGCAGTTTGACGCCATATGCAATTCTCGCTGTTTCAGCAAGACTCCAGTTATCCTCTACCTCAACAATACCGACTGCTTCTACGACAAACTTAATGTCCTTCCTCTATCATCCCATTTCCTAGATTACCAAGGTACGTGTGTAGTGATAAACTATCCATGTTACGAATACCGAACCTCTCTAGCTTTAGCTCACTATATACATCACTTACTCAGGGGGCTCCGATAACCTCACTGCACTCGATTACATTCGCGACCTCTTCCAACGACTTAACCGGACCCCGAGCAGGGATATGTGGGTGCATTTGATGCCCTCCATGGACACATCACAACTGAATTGCATGGAGAAGAGCATCAACAACATTATCTTACAGATGAATGTGGACAATATACTATGTCGAAATTGAAGGGGAGGAGTTGGGAGGCGCTAAAGTTTAGGATTCGGTCGGGTTGTGGTTAATGGAGTTTTATTCACCCTAGACTCACACTTTCTCCCTCTATATCCCTCTCCCCCCCTCTCTCCCCCTCTATGTCTCTCCCTGTGTATTTGTGATTTGTATGTATTCCTCAGCTGATGCGACGTGCCACCACCGACGGGTTTGTGTCGTTGACTCAGGCTGGCTGGCAAGCAAAGTTGCTAGTAGGGGCTGAGCTCACTTGCTTACTCACTCACTCACTAGCACACACGCACACGCACACACACACACACTCTCTCTCTCTGTCTGTCCCGGGCGCTAAGCCAGGCCAGGAAGGAAAAATTGACTGCCCCCCCCCACTGCCCCACTTCAATTCCCCGCTTCTGGGATAGCATCTCAGGAAGCAGGAGGGTTAATTACAAACATACCCCCATTCAAACTTAGCTCCCGTGCATTTGTCGTTTGGAATATGCAATGAATGGAGTGAATGGAATGAATGAATCATTTTACTTTCTCCACAGTGATTGGGGCGCGGCAAAATAGACAAGAAAGAATACGTGCAATGCATGCGTTTCATTCATTCGTTTCATGCAATTGTTTATGCAATCATTCCATTTACCCAACGCTTTTCCTTCCCTTTCTTTTTTCCGCAGGAGTGGAGTTTAGTTTCTTTTTAATCTTATTAATATCCCTATATCCGCGAAGGTTTATTAAAATCCCCCTTCATTTATTTTTTATTTTATTTTATTTCCCCTCCTCCCTCCCTCCCCATTAGGTTTAGCTAGGTAGGCAAACTGGAAATCTGCCTCGGGGAAAATGTTTCTTTTTCTTTTTTTTTTTTTTCCTTTATTCCTATTATCTTCGGGAGTGGGGGGATAGGGTAAGTTTTGCCTAATGTTGTTTTCCCCCGTTTTTTTTTGGGTTTTGTCCTGCAGGGAAGGTCGCGACATGCAATTTTTTTTTTTCCATGTCTCATCTCTCATTTCCGGGCGCTTCTGCGCCTCGAAATAGCTATATTTTCTCCTTTTGGAGGGGGGGGCGCAGTAGATGAGTATGTAGGCAAGGCTGAAAGAAAGAAGGGGAAAAGGGGAGCAAGGATAGGCAAGAGGAGGGCGAGGACGGTTTTGGTGGGATTCTGTGCATTTGACGTTTGGGGTTCAGCCGGGCAGCGCGGATTTCTTTTTGGTTGTTTTTCTTTTTTGTTATTTTTTGTTCTTCTGGTTATGCGCGTCAGCTTCCATCTTCCCGTTTTTTCATGCGGGGGAAATGAAGCGACACAAGACTGCGGACGGGAACGGGGGAAACTGGGAGCGGGAACGGGATTGGGGGGATGACGGGGAACAACAACAACGACGCACGGGGGACAACGTCGGGGAACGGGATGCGCTTCTGTTTCTGCGCCCTGTACCTTTTCAAAAACGTGTGTAACACGTGTATCTCTGGTGTCCGGCGTCTAATATCCGGTGTCTGATGCAAGGGCTGAATGAAGGTTTTTCCAGAGCTCTTCGTCTCGAGTCTCGTCTCCAGCCCCGCAAAATGCAAAATGAAAAATGAAAATGAAAAAAAAAAAAAACATACAACAGAGGGTATTCCCAGCTCGTCACCGACGCCAGTACTGATCCTCCGATCTGTAGCTTATGTAAGGCAGAGCGGACGGGATGCCCAGTTCTCTACAGTCTGTGGTCGTATGTACCAGCTAAACACTTGTTGGTGCGCTATATTGTGCAATTGGGCGACTGGTGGTCCGAGTTGCTTTTGGGCGTGTTTCTGCTAGAGGGTGCAGATGGCGAGGTGCAGAAGCCGACGGCCAATGGCGATGATACAAAGGTCTCCGACCCCACAAAGCACCGTATGATTCCGCGTCCTTGCATTCAGGCCGTCGAGCGTCAAGCCGTCGAATCAAGATAGAACGCACAGATCCCCTCAACGCCTTTCACCCTCTCTCACTCTCACTCGTTCACGCTTTTACGGATGCTCTCGCGGGCGCTCTCACGACCCCTTATTTTTGCAGCCTTGCAGTCTTGCAGTCTTGCAGTCTTGCAATCCGAGCACCTTGACTGGCCGCACAGCAGCACGACCAGCATTTCATGCGGAAGGCTATCTATCGCCCTCAGTCGATGACCTCGTGGAAGAAGCAATGAGTCTCACCGAAGCGGGTTCTGAAACAACTAGAAATACTCTTAGTATATTACAGCATACTATGCTCTCTCTAACGGCGAGAGTTGTACGACAAACTGATAGCGGAGCATGAAGGATCGTTCCCCGACCCTTCTCTCACCCTAGATTTTGTCACACCCGAGAAGCTGCCCTATCTGGCGCGCGCTTCACCTGGTGGACTGACTAATCTCTGGCAGACCGCGGTCGTCAAGGAAGGCCTTAAATGAGTGTCTCGTGTGGTCTGGTTACTTTTAGGTCTTGACCTGTCTCTGGCTCTGAGTTACACGTCAAATTCCTGCCGCAGGACTAGCAGCGGGTCGAACGGCAACCACACGAAGCAAGCAAAGTCGAACGATAGGCCGAGCTAGAATATTGACGTTGGGATGATCTAGAGCACAGAGGATGCGCAGCAACCCACCGTAGCGATACGGAAAGGGCAATCGATAAATCCCGTCAAGGTATTTTGCTTAGGGATACATTGGACGCCATATGGAGTTTGGCGGAGCCCTGTGGGCACTGGGGAACAAAATAGTCATCAAATACCCTGTATTCAGGAGCAGCGCTATTAATTTTTCTAGCTGACCGAACCGCCGGAAGAAGGTCCCTGGAATTACGTATAGCTCACAGTATGCGAGGCTATCCCCATCAGCACGCCTCAAAGACAATGTCCTCCCAAGGTACAAGACTTACTTCATACCCACACAATGCCGAGTTCCCTTTGGGAATGATACAAGGTGCTTATCGGGTATTTTCACAGACTTGGGCTCAAGCCAACTCGAGGAATCGAGTTTTCCTTGGTCCGGAAAAATAGCTTCATTCCGTTTCACATTCGGGTGCTCATTCCGCCAATCGACTGAAACATAGCCAGTATTCGGTGCACCAGGGCAACCTGAATCCCGCCAGTTTACGAAGGCGTGTTCCTGGGGAAATCGTATATCCGGTAAACGCTGAACCGGACTACGGGGTCACTCGTGGCGGTCGGCTAATAACTCTATATGATAGTCTTTTGGGCGGTCAGATGTTTCCGTATCTGAGCCATGAGTCTTACGGCAGTCTCAACTCATATTCGTGGTGCCGCATCAATGCCACCACCAACCAAGAGATACGGCGATGTTATCTTCGAGTAGCCAGCGACGAACCGTCGATAGAAGTAGGCGAAGCCTAGGAATAGAAGTTAGGTTGCTATATATGGACTTGAGTTGAGCGCAATCATTCAGATAGCCAGCCATGGTAGTCTACTAATTATTATTGCAATATGGCGTGTAGAATACATGAATTAATTGTAAATTATATTGTGTGGTCTCGCAATGGCAGAGAATTTTTAGCTTCATGCGAGCCAAGTAGGGACCGCCGGGTTGGCCCTAGGTAGCCCCTCTATCCAATACCAACAGATACTGAGGAATAAGCTAAAATGCTAAGAAAGGTTATTTACTGGGGGGGCTTATCTAAAAGAGGAGAACAATCATCCTCCTCCCGATTACCATCATCTCGGATTTCATATCCCTTGGCTTCGAGAAATGCCTTCCCGCTCATCTCCCCATGCCACTCGCTCTCATCATGATATGACGGTGGTCGCTTCTCTTTGAGCCACTTCTCCTTGAGGCGGGCGACGCGGCGGTGTCCCGGGTACCACGATATGGTGCCCCAGGTAGCGTCGAGCGCTTGCTGGTCCTGTTCTTGGGTAGCTTCAGGGCTCTGGTAATCGGTTGGGTTGAATGGAGGAAAATCTGGAAACCGCATTCTCACGGCGGACAGGTCTTCTTCCATTTCGGAAGCCTCCAGGGCCTCTAGGTCCTCCGGCAGAAGAGAGCCTAGTGATCCGCCCTCTTCAACGATGGTGTCTGATTGCGATCCGTGATTCCTCCTCGACCTCTTAGTTGGCTTCGGCTTGTCAATCTCTGTCCATGTAGTTTCCACCTCGTTGCTATCGCCGGCTTGGAGACGGGTAACATATCGTTTTGGACCCTGCTGCATGAAAACTGAGAGGGCTGGAAAGATGGCCCAGGCGAATCTTGCGAAAAGAAACTGTGGCGTCACCCCACCGATAGGAAGTAGCTGCTGATTGTGGTGGACGGGGCCGATATCAACAATGGGTTCTAAAAAATGGACTATAAAGCCGGTTGTAGGTCCTTTAGGCACAATAACAAAAACCCGCGAGTCGAACTCGAGGTGGAGATCCCGCCGCAGTAACATCGCATTGCTCATGTCATCTGTTGAGACCCTCAAGTTTAGGTTGATATTAAAAAGGCTCATCAAATTGCGGTTGAACCACTGAACCTCAGACTTGGGGCATATGTGGCACGCTTCAGTGCCACTGGAGTAGCCTGTTATTCGACAAGTAACATCGCGGGAGGAGACCAGTGCTGAGAAGTTGGATTCACGACCGTACTTTGGTATTGTTATGGAGGGACGGGACTGAGGCCAAGACTCTGGCAAACGTCTGGGAAACACCCAGTCGCGGAAAGTGGGACAGATAGGATAGACTCAATCATCTAGGTGCACCACCTATTAGTTAACCGCTACATAAGGAGAGGTTACTAGATAGGGCCTCAGACATACTTGGGGAACCTTCATATGATTGGGGGGGTGGGACATGAAACCAATAGTTTTTCTGCCAAAGCGGCGCATGTGGGTGATCGGAGACCTGTGGGCCATCTCGAGATTCCGTTAAGTAGATAATGTTGGGCATGGACCATGCACATTAGAATGTGCTGGGCTGAGGGATGGATGGATGAACTCGTGTGAAGATTAAATCTATGAGAACGGGAGGCTTTATATATATGGGAATCTTGAGTTACTGTAGCTAGAGAGGTGGGTATCGGATCAGCAGACAACTGCTATTCATCTTCTAGAGCATACTCAAGTGACCACGCGGCGCGCTGTTGATCCTGATTCCATTTCGCCACCTCTACCTCTAGCAGAGAGTACTAGAGATTGGGTCGTTTTCGGCGAACGGAGAGGGGGAAAATCTAAAAGAATAGCAGATTGTAGTTTTGTCAAAGGCGCTGCGGCAGCAGTAGAGTGGAGATGAACTTGTGGAGTGCTAGCTCTGAGAAGGAAGTAGAACATGGACTTGCGAAGAACCAAACCTGAGACCCAATAAACGACCATAGGGTGGCCTGGCCCAAGTGGCTGACAACCCGTGAGAACCTGATATTCCCTAATATCCCTATAACTATGCCCTAAAAACGATTCCAGGTTACTGCTGAAGGTTTTATTCAGCTCAGGAGAAGAATTGAATCGGATTACATATGGCTTCATTTACCCCTATTCGCCTCCCAAGCAATGCGGTTAGGACGCCTGCATGTAGGGGCAATGTCTCATAGCTAGAATGGGATAGAGTTGAATTGAAGGAAGATTTACACTGCGCTGTGAGCTACTTTAGCAGTATCCGACGGTGAGTTTGCCTGACCACGACCACACACCCCAAAATCAACTCTAGGGATGTGGTTGTAAGGGTTTCCTGGTGTACGGATAGTTTGAAAATACATTTTGGTTCAGGATAGACGATAATTGCGTGGTACGTAAATATATGGGGCGGACATAATTCTTTTTCTACGCGTTATCATTATCGATATGAAGTATAGAAGGACGTATGCCTCGAAAGAATATCGTGGCTTTGGATTTGTGCGGTCTCTAGATTGAGGTCACCTGGTTGAAGATGTAGATGTTTTAACCAGCGTGAGACTGGGTGTAGAGGATCTGAATTGGGTTATTAATCTAAGGAGACAACGTTAAGATGGAATAACTCCTGACGGAGTCATTGTTAGGAGATATGTCATCCTCCGGTTGAGTTGACTATAGTATGATCCGTTGGATTGGTTGCGTGGGGGTGAGTGGTGATTGTGCTTGGGCAATTTTTGCAGCGGGGATAGCCTAATATGGCCCTTTGTATAACCTCCAAAACCTCGATGCCGTCCCTAACGTAGGTAGTCGCAAATTCACTGTAGGCTGTAGGGCTTCTCGCATAGGTTCCATCTAATGTAGCCCCACGAGACCCTCTGGGGTTGCATCGGGAAGTTGTCGAAAGCTAGCTCGTCCGCAGCGGGCCTTCCCTCCGGTAACCAGCGTAGCGTTTTGCGCATGAAGCGTAAAAAGAGCACTTGGTTGTCGTTATGAAGCAACCGTTCGCGGCTTTCAAAGGAGGTCCGAGATTGGGATGGAGCCCTTCCGGCCTCCTACCGTGAGAGTCGGCTGCTAGTGGATGGTGGATTATCCTCTGGTCTGCCTTTGGGTGGACAGAGCACTTTAGCACGATATTTTGATTGTTCTAGTATTGCTGGTATTTTTTGTTTTTTTTGAGGAACGCAGGAGGTGGAGGGCCTAAAACTGCCACCATCTCCGCGAGGTGCTGTTCATCATCCAGTATTCCTCCTTTTTTGGCAAAGGATAAGTGGTTGCCTTCGGGGGGGTCCCATGCCTAGACTAATTGCAATTAACTTGGAATCTGGGCTGTGGGTGCTGGCCGGGGGGTTCATCGTGGTTTGGGACCTCTTTTGCGGCGCAAGTGGCACTCATCATGATACCAACCGCCCAAATATCTACCTTGGCGTCCCAATTCATTACCAAGACGATCTCAGGCACTCTGTAGGTGCCAGGCATGATATCACTATGCTTCCTGTTGCCGACACGTACCTCACCAAGATCGCAGAGAACTGGTGGTCCTGCACTGAAGCGCATTGGCAGTGAGTTGTAGATTGTGCGATCGCCAGGGACCTTCCGGGCAATTGGCTGTTCTAATTTTGCCTTGCTCGAGCTGTGAGGGGATGGAGTCATCCTGGATACTTTGAAGCACGTTATTTGGTGAAATATCTAACAATTAGTCAGGCTCCGGTCGCAACAAATGGGGAACTTATCCCGTTGAGGACGTACCTGTGTTAATGTCGCAGCGCCGGTGCAGATAATCCAAGGCTATAAGCAGAAGTTGGGCACTTCTCTGCGTTAGATCCGTTGGGGGCCTACTCTGAGGGAGCAATTTGAGGAATTCCATGAAATTCATCCCGAGTGGTTTGTAAAGCAAGCAATTGTGATTCTCATTAGGTCCAATGACTTTGAAGGAATCAAGAATCTTGCTCGCCATGTTCTTTCCTGGGCGGAACATTTCAGATGGCTGGAGACCGCGATTTCGCGATCGTCAGGCTAGCCCTCATAATCGTGTCGTGCTTTCGAACGCGTAATTTAAGCGTGAGGTATTGGAGTTCCCTAATAATGAGTTAGGGTGAACACCAAGTTACTTTTTAGATAAATCGCGATCAAATCCTTACCTAAGATCTCGACGCAACCAGACAGTTAAGTTCGCGCCGAAGCCTAGATTCGCCACGATTTAGTATCTAAGTTGAACACCTCGTCAATATGAGCTGGGTAGTAATCCTCTGGATCATATGAAGGAACATTCTCCTCCTCAATCTTCTCAGCAGCATTTAGCATCACAAAACCCGAAGGAGGGGTGTGGCGAGGTGAAGGAGCAGGGAACAATATTTTAACGGATCTTCGGGGGCATTGCATAGGGAACGGGGAAACCGTTTTCCAGCCATTGGAAATAGGGCTTGCAAGGAGGGATAAGGTCAATGGCATCGGTGGACGATGGAAGCTTGTTAGTTGGCTCATCCGTCAACACCTCGAGTTTGGGGATGCTCTATCTCAACGGTGATAGGAGGGGACTGTGCCGTGAGCACTTCAGTGCAGCCTCTGCTCTCGCTACTAGTCTATCTCATCTATTTCCTGCTACCAGGACCATCATTTAGACTATATCTCGGCGCCTTCGAATCACGCAGTTTGTTGTCACGAAGACTTTCACGCCCCTACAGACAGTTCACGACGCTTGTGCGAAAAAGGTTCTGTACCACTGGGGCTGCGGCTATGAAGCATACTGGCACAGGCCTAGAAAAGTTAGGTGAAGTCGATTGAAGAGGGAGTAAGCCAAAGGTAGGAGTTTCCTCGCAAAATCAATAACCTTCGATTAGTTTCTAAACGTAGTTGAGGCCAAAATACAGTACACCTTCTTGTCCAGCGTCATCTGGGTTAGTTGGTTCCGAAGCAGGAATACCGGAAGGGGCACGACTCCGCACCGTTCATCCAAGGATCCGTCAGAGATTCAAGACGTCGACACTTTTTCTTGCCACAACGGGAAAGGGACAAGACAGCTGCTAATTCGTGCTCACGAAGATGGCGCTTGGAAGGAATCCCTGTCGCGAACTAGAGGGAGAGCTGACATGCTATGGAGGGTAGCCGATGCCGGCGAAGCTCGACGGGTTTGATGGTTTGCGGGTTCAGACTGTAGGCAAGAATGAGCATGAGTACGAAGAAAGAACAACGTGATTTAAACCCTGCAAGAAAACTCTGGTGGAGCTCCGGATACGACCGGACGGTTTGAGTAGAACAAGGCTAGCGGAGTTACAGCGACAAGGGGAATTTGAGACAGAGAATCAATGATGGATTTCACTTACTCTACCAAGATTGCGAAGGTGGCGTATTCGACGCAAACGTACTATTGGCAGAGGTCCTATACAGATGGTGTGCCTCACTATCATGAATCTTGGCCATGTCAGATACCTGCAATGGTGTTCTGTCCCCGACCGGGTTTTTTTTTGATACGGATAACTACAGAAAGTCAATCGATTCGTTCCGTGCTCGCGATATCTATTCGATCGAGCCTACCTATATGGCGACTGCCCATACAACAACGGCGGTGTCGGTGTGTGGGGCAGCAAGTTGCCGGAAATGTTGGAGGAGGTTATGTGGTACGGTCGGGCAGAGGAAATGTAGGTAGCAGTCACAGCGTAGTCAATGTGGGGCGCGGTGGCTATGGGCATGGAAGGACGACTCGATTGCGTTGTCCGCCGATTCTGGCTGTCGTCTGTGCCGTTTATGGAGAAAGTTGGAGGGCTACTACCATCTCGGGGCCAAAATCCATATCAATTGCACCTGCTGGGGCGTATGCATTGAATTGGCCTAGCGTTCACACATTAGGAGAATGTGGTGTTTTGACCTGCAGCAGATGCAGATCGTTGTGGGGGTGTCTGGATCGGCAGGGTCCTGACTCGTGCGGATAAATCACCTCTGCTGGACTGTGGACGAGGTGTGAGTGCGGGAGAAGTGCAGCAGCAATGCTGGTCCAGCCGTGGACAGGAATACGGCACCTGTGTAAGCCCCATGGACCCCTTTCCTCTTTGCTTTTGCCGACTTTCGGGGCCGGGAACCACAATCCTTCGGAACTGTACCCACATCTCTGGTAGCGTGTAATGCTGACAAGCCCTTGCGCCATTCTGCTGTAGTTATCGGTGGCGTTAGGGCCCCATGGCGCCAAAGATGACTTCGTTCCTCCCCGATAGACTTTGCGACGACATGATCATGACACCGGGTTCTAACAGTAGGTCTGTGTGAGTTGCCCGCATGATCTGCCCATGAGGCAAAGTGTGGCTGAACACGAGTGAGGCTCCCGTCTCCCGTCTCCATCCCCCACTCGCAGCCCTGTTGTTGACTGCAGCATAAGATTATCCCCGTGTCGAGCTGAGAACGCCTGCGTTGCGTGCTGCAAAACCCGGCGAATGGAGTGGCATCCCAAGCCCTCCTCGATCCAGCGTCGAATCAAACAATACTTGGCCGCATGTGGGCCAGTTCCGTCGACCGGGCCAGATCACTCGGCGTCGGCCAAGCCCCAAAATTGGGACTGGCTGCCTGCTCATGGGCTTGCTTTTTCCCATCAGCCTCAGACAGCTTGGTACGACGGATCAGTGCCACGAGGCTCTTGGGGATTTTCGAACGCGTTCTGCGGATATTTGGGGAGTGCCCTCCCCGCCCGGCAGAGTGTCTTCACGCATCCAACCCCAATTGCACGATTACCGTCACTGCAAGTCCATACTCGACGCTATTGCAAAACTTGCTATGCGCTTCCTTTGTCCTCATTCCTTTTCGGTGGCCTGCTGGGTGGCCTTCGCCCTTGCCCTCCTTGGCGCAAACGCAGAAGAACCCGTTCTCAAGGGACACAGAAATCAACTCCAGCTGAAGCCGCGAGAACAGTGCCCAGGCACATACACCTTCGGCCTCGGGACCGTGAACATCGTCAACCACCGCTCACTGATAAAGGACACTGTCTATATCGGGGCGAGTCTAGTTGTAAACGACACTGGCCGCATCACTTCTTACAATATCACCAAACGATACGGGAAACGTTCAAACGGCAGGTTCCTGGCCGATATCGAGTTTCAGGATATCCAAGTCTCGGACAATGCGGTCGCTGTTTTGGGCTATGTGGTTTTCAACATGGCGCACGGCTCCCAGAAGGATGTGAAGAAGCGGATTCAAAAGGCAGCTTACGCAATCGCATTGAAAGGTTCTAAGGCTGCAGCTGCTAGACCTAAAACCCCCGTCGCAGACGTCATCCTGGACGTCGCATTGTCTCTAATCAAGAGGATTGGCACCTTCCTCGGCCTCATCCCCGACCTCGTCAAAGCTGGGAAACATGGCTGCGATGGTTGGACTGGCGCTGGCGTCCACGGATTCAAAGGGTCGGACATTTGTTCTAATCCTGCCACCAACAAAAACAACCTCACGGGCACCGACCGAAGCAAGGGGAGCAAGAAGACAACGCTCCCAGGCCTTATATGCAATTTCAAGAGATCGCAGTACAATGTGGGATGGTTTGCGGGCTCAAGGGTTGGTTTAGGAAATATGACGGAACTGGAACGTCTGAATGATGCTCCTTCGGTGGTTAGTGCGGCTGGAGGAGCCTGGCTGATGGTACTGGTGGCTGGTGGGTTCCTGGCCCTCTTTTAATCTGTCGTGGGTTTAGAACGGATGTGAGATATGAAACTAGATGCTTAATTCAAATCTAGAGGTAAAAGAAAACGGTTTCATTGGGTCTGCTTGGTTGCTCAGTCGGGTAATTACCCTGCATAGTTGAGTGTACTGCTAATTCCTGTATTCCATCTGATATTCTAAGACATTTGTTGCTCTGGATGGAGGTCCTGGCTACACGGGCTTTGCGCACCTGATGTAGGTGAAGCACAATAGCCGCAGCGGCGACAGAATTGGGAGAAGATTCCCTACCATACTAGGTACAACGCGTTGTAAATCGAGTAGAATAGGTGAATTAATTGTTGATTACGTTCTGTGTGGCCCCGTGATGGCAGAGTTTCCTAGCCTCATGCCGGCCGGCCAGGAAGCTATTGTGGACTAGCACTTCGTTGCCATCGCCCGCCATCCGTTAGCAATACGAGGCTTCACGTGCTTCACGTGCTTCACGCTTTCGCACCTTCTCCTCTTCTTTGCTCGTGGGTGGTTGCATTTAACTACCCCCTCGGCTGCATCATCAGATCGTCCCGTGGCCGCAGGTTGGCCATAGAGCGGATTCATCGCGGCGATTCTACCGACGAGTATCCTGGGGGATCCTGCGCCCGGGAGGCAGCCCCGGTGAGTACATGCGGGTCAATATTGTGGAGAGTTTCGGGGCCGGTGGGTAGTAGGCTCAATACTGTGGAGGCAGAATCTGAGCCGGGCGATTAGCTAGAGTTCTTGGCGTGGGTAGCTTACCTACCTCGCTGCCGCTCGTTTTTCCGTAGCATGCATGCACACGAAGCAGAGCATTGAGCACCCTACCCACCGGCCCCTATACTCTCCACATCTTTTGGCAGTCCTAGGAAGGCTGTCGGTAAACTAGTGGTAGCTTGTTCTTTGCATGAGCAGCAGAACCAATTCTTGTTTGTCATTCTTGTGATTTTCGGCAGAGAGCAGAGTAGCTCAGGTCAGAGAGAAAATTTTTCGAAGATACGGCATGTAGGAAAACCCATCGATCAGCAACCTAACAAGACATATAATTGCTTCAGCATTGAAAGCTATTAGAAAAAGCTTTGAAGAACCGAGTGCAGCTTCGACAGTAGCAATTGAGCCTTTAGACATCGACGATCCCCTTGCAAGTTCATTCCAGTACTTAGAGATTGATGAAGACAGATTGATTCCCAGACGACCAACCCCTAGCCTAATTTTTAATCAAACACAACAATCAAGAATCATGAGCAATAACACCTTAGCCATGACCTTCTCAGGAGAGAACTACAAGCCAGTAATGGTTGTAATGTTCATCGACAGCATGGAGGTGATAGCGGAGAATTCAGGACAAGATGCAGCTAGCAAAGCAAGAATATGTAGAGTGATGTTCTACAATGGCTTGCAAGGAAAAGCAAAAGAGTGGTTTGATGATTTGGAGATGGAAACACAGATGAATTGGGATCGTCTGAAGGAGGCCTTCATAGACCGATATCAGAGGAGAAGAGTAGAAGATCAGAATGAAGGATACTTCATCGACCAGATGCAGAAACTACGTCAAGGCAGCCGACCAATAACAAAATATATCAGGCATGCAGAGTCTCTGTTTTCGTTGACGAAGGATCAGTCTTTGCTACGGGTACTTGCTCAAAATTTCATCAATGGACTGTCAGATAACATCAACCAGCGAATTATTTCCAGCCAGCTACCTACAGAGGGGTTTACATTTGGAGAAGCTAAAGAGGTAGTAATCAGAGTCTACTCTAGGTTAGGCAACAACTCCAGCCACGATCGTATAGTCAGTCACCCAGTTCTTGCAACAAACTCTGCTCTCAATCTTATGGATACAATGGTAAAGGCATTACAATTGGTGTGCGACAAGATGTCTGAATGGGAAAGACCCCCTCGACCAGCATATCATCAACAGCTTTCACCTTATCCTCCTTCGCAATCCTCTTCGTTTCAGCTGTATCCTTGTTCACGCTCAGCTGGACCAAGGTTGACCATCATTTGCTATAACTGTTTGGAGTATGGTCATTACAACAATGAATGTCCTCTTGCACCTGTGTCAGCAGAACAATATCAGGCAAACCAACAGGAAGTTCGAAGACGATTCCAAGAACAACAGACAGTTGAGCAGAAACCGCCTAAACAGTAACCAGCTCAACAGCAGCAAGTAATGCAACAGCAGCGACCAACACAACAGCAACAACCTCAATCCAGTAGCTCTAATAGTCAGTCAGCACCTGGACGACATGTCACCTTTGCCTCTAATACTGCGGTACCACAGTACACCATAGAGAAACAAATTCCTGAGCAGACAGAAATAGCAGGAATGCCTGCCATACGTGGACGACCAAAAGCAGTTCCTCGCCTAGCTCCATATATGACTGAGCATCCTCCTACTACTGTGATGCGTTCTATGTCCACCCCTCCTGAACCAATGACAACTCAATCTCAAACACGAACCCAGCCCAGAGAAGGTTCAGGAATGGAAATAGACTCTCAAGAGACTATCGGGAGACAGGAAAACAGAAATGTAGACTTGAGAAGGATACAGGAACCTCAGAAAAGGAATGCTAGATACCAACCGGAGGAAAGAATAGAAGGGAGGCGCACTGCTGTACTCAGACGCAAGCCTTATGAGCTTCCACCACCTATAAGGGCTGTCATTGATCAACCACGATTTAATGTACAGAAGTTATTCAGCTCTACGGTTGAGATGGCGGTTGGGGATATCCTCGATATTTCACCTACAGTACAATGACAAGTTGCCAATGGCATGAAATCCTCAGTGACTAGAGCATGAAAGACAGTTAATGTACCGAACCCGTCTATAGTTGCCACAGGTACCATAGCAACATAGGAACCTACCATCCTACATGAGTTACCAAAAAATACTAAGGTCCCAAGTTGCTTCTTTATTACTTCTTGGGTCAACAATATCTCTTTGCCTTGAACCCTCATAGATTCTGGAGCCTGCATTGACCTAATCAGCCCTGCCACCGTCCAGAAGCTTCAGCTGCAGCCACGTGCAACAGGAGAACCACTTTGGAGTCTTAGGGTTGCGAGTGATGAACTGGTTCCAATTACCGAATGCGTGGATATTCCTGTCAATGTTGCTGGAGTCAAGATGATGGTTACTGCATATTTGACTGGTATCGGTGTCACTTATGACTTGTTGTTGTCTAGAAGGTGGATGGAGCCTGTTGATGCAGAAGAAAACTTTCAATGTCGTCACTTTACAATCGATGGTCCTGATGGAGAAAAGCTGGTAGTTCCACCTACGGAGGAAGATATGTTTGTTGATCATAGTTGGACACAAGAAAAGTTAGATAAACAGATGGCTGAAGAGGAGATAGAGGAGGTTGAAGAAAAGTTGGATGAGAGAGTTGTGGATATATCGTCAGGACAACAGGGAAACGAGTAGCACCTTCTGGAATCTAGGAGCCTGAAGGATGCTGGACCTATCCTGGAGAGCGCCAAAGGACCAAAGGACCGGAAAGCTCGGATCTGGAGGATTGGAGTCTTGATGATATCTCTTTTGGAGAAGATGATGCCCCTTCCCTTATTCGACAAATGTATACTGCTACGGAGGTTGCACAGATGCATGAAGCCAAGCGAACTGCATGGAAGCCCTTAGTAAGGAGCGAGGCGTTAAAGTTTCCTATTGAACGATGACCTACAAAGCGTGAACTGTCGATAGCACCCCAATCCGAGGTTGATGATTGGTTTAATCAGTCAAGCATAACCATCGGAGAAGATGCAGATACTTCAGAGAGGCAAGCCAAAGCTCGACGATTATTCTTTACTTGGAAGGACTACTTTGCAAAGCAAGTTCGAGACATTAAGCCTATAGACTTGATTCAACACTCTATTGACCTTCTTCCTAATGCTATACCAAAGAAAGCAAAGATGTGGAAGTATACTCAGCAGGAGCGAGAGTTTGCATCCAGGATCTTTGGGGAAATAGAAGAGGCAGGTATTCTTGTCCGTGGGAGTAGTATATGGAGAGCACGTACAAAGTTTCCTCCAAAGAAAGAGACAGGAAAGCTTCGAGTTATTCATAATTTCATGCCTGTGAACGAATACACCATTAAGCCGCAATATTTTACATATCTAATCGATGAGGTTCTAGAGACCATTATTCGACCTTCCTATACAAACTGGTTTATTGCAGATACATCTAATGGCTATTGGGCTATCCGTATTCGGCCTGGAGATGAGCATAAGGCTGGAATCGTTACACCGCATGGACTATATCTCTACTTACGGATGAGGCAAGGACTCAAAGGAGCTGTTCATACCTACTCGCAGTTTACTGATCTTGTGTTTGGACCTTTGTCTAAGACTAGCAAGACACTTCCTTTTCCTTCTCTTATTGGAACATATAAGGGCGGTGGCTTTTTTCCTTTTATGGATGATCATATTGGTGGATTTAGGGACTTCGACTCACAGTTTACTTTTCTGCATAAAGAGTATTTCCCATGGGTTGCATTTGGACCAGTCTACCTATCAGGACCTAAGACAAAAGCTTTCTGTACCTCACTGGACCTTATTGGATTCTCAGGAAGTATTGAAGGACTTCGACCTTCTGTACGGTATAAAGAGAAGATCATGAACTAGCCAGTCCCGAAAAACAGACAAGAACTAGAAGCATTCATTTGGCTCACACTATTCTTATGGATCTTTATTCCAGGACGAGCAGATTATGTTCTTCAGCTGAAGAAAGCATATATGGTTCAGGTTCCAATAGAGCTTACTACTAAGGAAGGTGATGAAAAAGGGAAAGACTCGGTCCAGATGCAATGGAAAGAAAAAGAATGGGAATGGACAGAAGAGCAGCAAAAGTCCATTGATTACATTAAGAAGTGCATCTCAGAGAACGCCATGTCTGGTGCCGATCCTGATCTTCAATATCATCTAGCTATGGATGCAAGTAAGACTGGATTAGGAAAAGTTCTATTTCAGTTGCATAAAGAACCAGTGGTGTTAGAGTCTAGGTGAGTGGTCGCAGGTGCTCGTACGGGGTCACGATTAGGCGGTCGTCTTGGCGAGGCTACGAACTAGTGGTTCGTGTACGTGTTCGAGGTTCGTAGTATATATAGTCGGTCTATACTAACGGTGGTCTATGTACAATAGGTGCGTTGACCGATGAGGTTGCAAGAAGCATCCTCGTCGGTCTCTTAAGGGGTTCGCGATCCGCGAACCTTGGCACTGCGAGCAAGGCTCGCTCCGTGGTCCGAGCTCTCGTGGCTCCGTTACAAGTGGGAACAGAAGCTCAGTCAAAGTACCAAACAAAAGAAAGAGTTATTATATTCATGCCTTTCCGACTGGCAGATACTGAAACTCGCTATAGTACAACCGATAGAGAAGCTTTAGCAGTGGTTGTAATGGCGCGCGAACTATGTATGCACGGGTTGACGGGTTGGCGCATAGGGTAACCCAAGGGGGTTATTGAGCCGCACCCTGTATATAGTCGTCTCGCTGGCCTCAGGGGCGAGGCCAGCGATCAGTTCTTCAAGCTATTAGAATTGAGCCTCTGCCTATGTTCCACACCTCGTAACCGCTTCCATATCGCGACCCGACGTGTACCCGAAACCCCTAACCAGCCAACTTCAAGCGTAGGCCCGATTGTAACCCCCAGTCGCCAGGACGCACACCCAGCGACCGGCCAGCGTCACACTGCCACGAAGACCCCAGGAGACCACTCCTTACAGTGGTCCAATGTCTTGCAGAAGTTAGTTGACTAGTCGTTGGAAGTCCTCACCCTACGAAATTGTATACCGACCATGAAGCTTTAAAGTCAATCTTACGGAAAGGAACAGAGGCCTCAACTCGCATCACAAAGTGGCAGGACAGACTGAATGAGTACGACTTTGAGGTTCACTATCAAGCAGGGAAGTCCCACACCATTGCAATTGCAGACGGACTAAGCAAAATACCAACCCGATATACTATTATTCCAAAAGCAGAGGACAGTGAAAGGATGGCTTATCTATCAACAGTACATACTTGTGCAGATCCCTATGTCAAATATCGGCAAAGTAAAGAATACAGAGATATTGTGGACTTTCTGACTGATGGAGTGGTCCCATTACGGCAACGAAAGCTAGGAGCCAGCCAAATCAAGAATATTCGATGGAAGGCTCAGTTATATCTGCTTATAAATAATGGACTCATAAAGAAAGAAAGAAATGGGAGCATTGCTAGATGTATTCTGAGGGAAGAAGTCCCAGCAACACTTCGATACTTTCATGATGGATGTAGACACTTTGCCGATACTATTACCATGGACCGAGCAGTTGGACAAGTATACTGGCCTTTAAGGACTCATGACGTTAAAGCATATTGTCGCTCTTGCAAGACTTGTCAGAAGTTAGGACCAAGGAGGAAGAGTACGACATTAATGCCAATTATTAAGTTTGAGCCCTTAGCTATGATGGGGTTAGACTTCTTGGGCCCGATCACTCCTAGCTGTAAAAAGACAGGAGCAAAATACATGCTTATAGCAGTTGACTACTTCACCTGATATATGTGGATACGACCCTATGGTTCAGCAGACGGCAAAGCAGTTATCTCTTTCTTTCACAACTTCATTACACTAAACTTTGGCTTTCCATATTCCTTGTATTCAGACAATGGTTCTCACTTCGTAAAGGATCCAGCTGCTAGTTACTTTGCATCCAAGGGAATCCAGCATTATAATGCACCGATATCACATCCTTCTTCAGTCGGCCTAGTGGAAAGGACCGTACAGTTAGTTCTTAGCAGACTCCATGCTCATTGCCTCAATAATGGCCAATATGAAATGGATACATGGGGATTAGCAACTGGCAGTATTATGCAAGCTATCAACACAAGGCTCGTGAAGATTTATGGGTTCACACCGGCAGAATTGATGTTTGGGTATAAGCCATCGATGAACCATAGCCTTGGGCAGGAGTCTGAGGTTGAGGATCTAGAAGAGCATGCATCACATTTATGTCGATTGTATCTGGAGGGAAGAGATGAACTTCGGGAGCAAGCACGGGAAGCTATGGCCGCTATACATAAAAGGATGGAGGCTCAGAAAAATCCTATTTGGACTCGACCAAAGGAAAGAGACCTTGTGTTACTTTGGAATGCTTAGCTAGAGAAGAATCTTGGTCGAAAGTTGGAAAGCCGTTGGTCAGAACCCCACCGCCTAGTGAAGGTCAATCCCAGAGGTGTAAGTGGACTGGTGTGCAAGCTATACGATGATGGGGAAGATACAAAGAGGATCCACCTAGACGACATAAAGGTGTACTATCCATGATCAGATTATCCGGACCTAATTGCGAACCATATGTCAGTTGTGCATACAAGAGAAGCAATGAAGTATGCTGGGTTCCCTGGACAGAGAGCTGTGGATCTTACTTGTAGGCAATAACCTGCATGATAATATATGCAACAAACTGATATCCTGGCAAAAATTTGGCATGGGTCCTTATTGGGATATTAGGTCGCCTATTTTACTTCTGGCAAGAAGGAGGTTTAAAGTCCCTCAAGACTGCTCACTTTTTACATGCTGACATATGTTATATATCTCTTGCCTACGAGATAAGAAAATATACTGGGGCTGGGGCAGGTTACTGCTTGCAGATCTACCTCACTTCTGTAAGAGGAAGGCTAGTTGAGCTCTTGAGGAAAGAAAAGAGAAAAGGAAGCCTCTACACAGTAGAAATAGGGGAGCGACTCGGCATCACGTGATTTCTCGGCGCGCGCCCAAAATTCTCCTGGCCAGCTACAATTCTCAAACTTTAGAGAGCAACAACAAGTCAATTCAGTATGACAGATCCTCTACAGAAGTGGTTGGACTACTTTATCCATAACCTTAAAGCATATAATGATTTTTCTCATCCTAGACGAGGCCTACATAATGTTATCAAGTTCCACCTCTACAAATGGTCCAAAGATCAAGAAGACATGCAGACGGTTCAAATCCCAATAAAGCAAGAGGATCTTTGGAAGAAAGCATGCATGAGAAAGAAGCAGGATTTTCTGGATCAGAATTAGCATCAGCTCCAGCTTTACCCAACTAGCAGGAAGCATCTACAGATCGTTGACAGAAAAGGACGCATACTTGCTTACAGAATTTCCCTACCTGAGAAATACCTGCAGCAGTTGGCTAGTATAGAGCACCCTATACCCCCTAAAACAGTTAAGCAACATAGCCGGGGTATCACTAGCAATAGGCACTGGGGCCTCTGGAAAAAATATGTGGTGGAGCCTAGAATGACTGCAGACTACCTTAAGGATTTACTCCGCTCACAACAATGGCTGGAGGAAAACCAGGAATTATTTCAGCACCTCAGCAATATCCTGCACCTATTAGACCCCAAGATGTATGTCAGGTTCAGCAGCATTAAGAGATTTTTGCCAGAGAGAGTAGTGAACGCATGTGAGGCATGGTATGCCTGTGCACTTTACCTGAACATGACTGCAGATGGGACACAACACCAAGAAAGGAGCGACTATTACTGTGGGCTGAATGTGACAGTGGGCTGGGGTAGCTTTAAAAGTTCTAAGCTGGCGCTATGGCAGTTGGAGGTTGTGTTGGAGACTTTACCTGGAGACACAGTCTTTTTCATGAGCAGATTGATCACACACAACACTGTGGACATCCAAGGCGAAGTCAGGAACCTCATGAACTGCTTTGTGCACCAAGCACCACTGAGTTGGAAGGACCAGAAGCACAAAGAACTAACTAGATTTGATCAGGCTATGTACAGTAAGAAGAGAAATCACCATGTCGAAACGGAAAAGCAAAAGCAACAGCAACAGCAAAAGCGACAGCGACAGCACAGCACCACCCAGTATACCCAGCAGCAAGAAGAGACATTGAGCGATGCCGAGCACGACGAGACGACGTTGCGCGCCGAGACCATATCGCACGCTGATGTGAAGAGCGATGGCGATGACGATGGCAATGGCAATGGCGGCAGCAATGGTGATGTCGAGCGCGCCGAGACAGCGTCGCGCGCGGAAACCAGGTCGCTCGATCGGGCAGAACCTCCCCAGAGCGGGCTGCAGCCAGAGGGCAAGAAGAAAGGCAAGGAGAGGCAGGGCATGGTGAACGATGCCGAGAGCACCGAGAGCACAATGGACAGGGACACGGGGGATGAGTTGGAAGCAATGTATGGGCTGAAGCTGGGGGACGAGGATGAGAGTGAGGGTGAGGATGAGGGTGAGGACAAGAAAGAAGAGCAGGACGAGGAGCTGGAGGAGGAGGACTAGACCTAGAGCATATTCCCTTTGTTAGAATACATTCCTTGCTTTCCATATGTACTTACCTCGATGAGAGAGCTCGCGGGGTTCTTGGGTTGGAAGGGAGGTGGCTGTGGAGGCAGAATCTGAGTCGGGCGATTAGATAGAGTTCTTGGCATGGGTAGCTTACCTACCTCGCTGCCGCTCATTTTTCCATAGCATGCATGCACACGAAGCAGAGCATTGAGCACCCTAAACGATCTGTTTTGTTTGGAATCCGCCCCAGAGTTCAATTTCTCTCGCTTAAGCCCCCTTTTCGCCTGTTTTGGAATTTTTCATTTTTAATTTCTCTTTTCGCCTTCTTGCTAATCTTAATTGAAGTCTGGCCCAGAGTTCATTCGTCGCCTTTTAGCAATTTCGCCTCGCCACTCAATTTTTTCTAATAATTACAATTACGGCTTAGAGTTCAATATACCATAACGCGTCTTGATCGTGTAAAATTCGTGACAGAACTATTAAGGAGTTATGACTCTGGCATGTCCTCCATTATTATAAATTCCTCTATCTTTTCCTGTAGAGTATGCAGTGTCAGTTGTTACCTTGGCGTCCATGTGATGAAGGCAGACTCCGTCCCACGGTCGCATATGGCAACACAACACAACGACGCAGCAGTAGCAGTAGCGCAGGCTAGGAAAAGCGATAAAATGATAGAGGGTATACTAACTAGTAATTCTAGCGACTCAGAATTAAATTTCTACCATGTCGGGCAAGTGCATAGCAGGTGCAAGCTGGAGCGAAAGTAAGATGGGGGAGAAGTTTTGAGGCTCGAAATCACATGTCGAAGACTACGCGAGCCAATACGACTTTTCATTACATCAAACCTAGCCAATAGGACTTTTCATTACAAGACATGGGTCACCAAAATTCCATTGGCTGAACATAGCGTATGTAAATAAACAATAAGTAGAATCGGAACAAGAAGAGTCAGTAACTTACAAGAATACCTATTAAGTTCACGATTGATACTATGGCTCGTACCGGACGTCCCCGAAAGTATTCAAACAAGGCAGAAGAAGCCGAAGGCAACCAAAAGCGAGTCCAACAACATCGACAGAGACAGAAAAATGAGAAAGGGACAGAAATACAGGATAATAATGATGCGAACAAGGAAAAAGATGAAGGTTGCAATCCATATCATGTCTATTATGCTGCATAAGAGGAAATCCAATTCCATTTGAAGACTAATCCTGGATTGCAAACAGTTCTACTTGATGATACCCGGCAGGCGGAGAAGACCTCGGTGGTGAAGGAAACTCAATACCGCATCACCCAAAGTGGCCTAGCATATATGCCGGTTGGACCTAGCATCATTCATGTACAATTGGCGGCCAATTGTCTGATTTTTGGTGCGAAAAATTGTTAAGCGACAATTTAAAATGGCAAGACAATTGGCCGCCAATCGTCTAATAAAATATTCAAATCCAATGCCAATTTAATCTTTCAAAAACTTAAAGAGCCTCTTAATGAAAACTCTGCAAATTATTTTCAACAACGATTGTGCGATATAGAATTTTTGCAATATGGCAGCAGATTTAATTCAAAACCTCTCTCTTCCAGATCTGTTAGTCGAATACTTATCTCTAGATTCAGATAAGCAGATTCTTATTTGTCTATATTGCAAAAATGCGATTCTTCCCTCCGCAATGAGGCGTCATCTCTCACGAAATCACCAATTTCCAAAAGAAGTTATTACTTTAGCCTGCGAATTTGCGAATACTCTTCCACAATACACCAAAGATACGATACCTCTTCGATCCGATTATTGTCAACCTCTATCGGAATTACCTATCCATAATGGATATCAATGTCGTGTTTGTAACCTCCGAAGTCGACATTCACAAGCAATATTCGACCATGCTGTTAAGAAACATGGAATGAAAGGTCGACCAAGAGAAGAAAGATTACAAGATGTTCGGTTGCAGTCTTGGTTTTCAGATAACCGTGCACGATATTGGATAGTAGGCAATGAAGAGACGGAGGAACAGGAGGAAGAAGATATCATTATGCAGCAAGAGGATGAAGAGGAGGATAATATATCTGAGGATATAAAAGAAGATATATTGCAGCAAGAGAAGGATAGATTAGCCAGGGTTGAGGAGAGGCGTGAGGTTTTGGGAATAAATGAACGAGTTGATGATAAGGATTATTGGTTGATTAGGACTGGATGGCAGACCTTGTTTGCAGGACGGAATATGCGAAAGATATCCGATTACCGCCTACCACCAAATCATAATGAATATGATTTGATTTGGTTTTGTCAGATTTTTGATCAAGTTATTCTTCGAGCGATGCATACAGTCAAAGAAACGCCACGAGAGATACTACGCTGGATAATGAGTCCAAAGCTGGAGGAAATTCACGCAAGACCGTTTAGTATTCTTGAAGGAGAAGGAACAGTTGATGGATATATTGGATTCTGGCGCAGTTTCTTATGTTATTGTTTTCGAACAATACAACTTCTGAATGACGAACAACAAGAGCAACATGGAATCCAGTATACCGATGAGCAGGTGGAGACATTGCATCGAATTCGTTGGTTGATTAAGGAACTTCCGCAACCTGAACCACATAAACACAAAATCATGGCACGATTTACGGGAGCATGGCAACATCCAGTGCTTGCTAGAAATGATCATGAGATGGAGATTATTGACAATATCGAAACGGAAATTATGCGATTCTGCATGCAGGTTTTACAGCATCGATTTAAGACTGGAGCTGTATATGAAAATCCTTTGATATTTTTTACAGCGGTCTTAGGAATTGATGAAAAAACCTTGACATTGCGATCTCCTCAGTTCTACACTCGATATCTTGCGGGTCTCATCTGGGTCAATAAACTCTTGCTTCTCGAATATGCACTTCCGTCGAAAAGCTGGCCTGGTCTCGATCTTCCTGCACGCGATTCATATACCGACTTTGGAATACAGCTAGCAAAAATACGAAGTGCATATCTGGTGGATGGATCATATAGTCCACAAAGCGAAATCTTGTCATTATTGGCTTATGGACAGTTTGTTGCAAAGCAGACAGGAGGACGAACAACATTAAGTTGGACAATTGATCGACAAACAGTTTCGATATATGGAAATCCTATTTCTATCGCTCGATATTGTCAATTTCCTGCTCAACTTATTGAGAAAGCAAGACATCTCCTTTACGAAGTTCTTATGTTTGGCAAACAACCAACAATCAACCTCCACCAGATTCAAGATTCGATGACCTATGGTATTGCGGGATATTGGTATGGCAGCTTACCTTCGAACAAGTTGGATATCAGTATGGGATATGTGTTGGAGGCAGCAATGGCAAGTGTTCAGGATCAACAGCTATTTAAGAAGATTAAAATCAACAATCGGAAAGGATATGAGCTTAAGTGGCATGATGTTCAACGGAATCGATATCTGCGTAATGCAACCAGCTTTAAAGAAATACTTTTCTTACTTATGCATATTACTGGAGGTCAACCAGCTCGTGGTCCAGAAATAGGATCGGTCAAGATACGAAATACAGCACGAACAGCACGCAACATCTTTGTTCTCGATAGTCAAGTTCTCTTTACAACAGAATATGACAAAAAGCGTGATACTCGATTAACGACTCGATATATTGTTCGATATCTTCCAGATGCTGTAGGACAACTGCTTGTTACCTATCAAGTACATCTTCTTCCATTCTTGGACTTCGTTTCGAACAGTATCTCAGAAACAACAGAGGCAAACGATTACCTTTTCGGCAATGCATCGATACCATGGACAGGGCGCAAGCTTACAAATATTCTCAAACGTGAGACAGCAGCACACTTTGGAGTTACAATGGGTGTTAGTAAGTGGCGACAGATCACAATTGGCATAGCCAAGGAACATCTACCAGAAATTGCCCATACCATGCAACGATTCAATGATGATGACCATGAGTCTGATGAGGAGGAGGAAATTGACTTGTTACATGAGCAAGCAGGTCATGGTCGACAATTAGGGATTATGCATTATGGACAAGATGCCAACTTTCTCAGTCAACTCCAGCCGGAATTGCTAGCAGAACTCCGCAAGTTATCAAACCATTGGCATCAATTTCTTGGTCTTGCGCCTACTCCTTCAACCAAACGAAAACGTGCCATATCAACAATCGACCAAATAGTTACCAGTACTCCAAAGTTATCATCAAGAGTCCGACAGCGCAATGACAGTTTTGTAGCCACAGTTGATGTGTTACAGGATCAGATGCATGCTGCAATGGTACGACTTTATGGAGTTGAGGCTCAATTCCGATCAGCTGCACAAGAGCAAGCGATGAAGGCGGTACTCCGTAATGACAAGTCAAGTATTATTGTTATGGGTACTGCTGAAGGAAAGTCGACATTGTTTATGGTACCTGCAGTAATGAGTGGGGCCGGAACAGTGATTGTTATTGTACCTTTTCGTGCATTAGTTGATGATCTTGTGTGCCGATCAATCAAGTTTGGGATCGATACAGTCGAATGGACACCAGGTCTTATGCATCCACATGCATTGGTTATTGTCAGTGCCGATATTGCAATTAACGATGCCTTTATGCACTTTGCAACTACCTTGAAAGACAAACACCTCCTCCGCCATATGTTTCTTGACGAATGCCATACAGCTTTTACCGATGTCGACTATCGCGAAGCATTACGATCACTTAGCAGAATTCGAGATCTCAATGTGCCATTGACTCTTCTTACTGCAACATTACCTCCAGTATTTGAATGGGATCTACGACAAGCTATGCTAATTCATAATGCAACACTACTGCGATTTCTAACATATCGTACGACAATCAGCTACCAAGTTACAAAGGTTAATGCAGGCAAGACGGTTACAGCAGCAATTAAGCTTTGTCAAGAGATGTCCAACACAATGTCCGGAATAGAAAAAGGGATTATCTATTGCCGCAGTCGAAGCAAGTGTCAAGCACTAGCTAAGTTGTTAGGCTGTCCATTTTATCTTTCGGGAGGAGATAATAATCAAGCTGCAATAAACGACTGGCAGACGGATATGAATATCCACTGGATTGTTGCGACAGGAGCTTTAGGTACTGGCATTGATATGGGAGGAATTGTTGCAGTCATTCATGTTGACCGACCATATGGACTAATAGATATGGTACAACAATCGGGGCGAGGAGGACGCAATGGCCAAGAAAGTTCAGCAATAGTCATTATCGATCCACATTCAATCGACACAAAGGCTCACAATATAGGCAAAAGCCTTAATCGGTTTCGAAACATTGATGAGGAATGGCTACAGAAGTACTTGACAACAACAGAATGTCGACGAATGATCATTGGGGACTATATGGACAACAATGCATCAACATGCGCTGATTTGAATAGTTCTCTATGTGATATTTGCAATAAGAAGACGACGACGACATGTATGGAACTTACACCTCATCGAAACCTCCTTGCTGAACGAGAGCATCATCGACAAGA
>JAJDFF020000192.1:0-62237 GCA_021527025.2 Geoglossum cookeanum | reverse complement strand
TATATACACTGCGACCGGCACACTACCGGTACCACGACGAGACGCCTACGGAGAGGCGTCTCAGCACCCCTTACAAGAATCTATATTCGTGACAAGGCTCAACTGATCGACTAAATACAGTAATAGAAACCACATAGAATCACCCTGCTTTATAGCATTCCTGTGGCCAACATAGGCTCCTGACACATCATATTCACCTGTAGCCTACCTAGTGGGTTGTCAGTAACCTTCAGTAGAACTCGGCATTCTGGATAAGCCTATACATGTCTATGTTAACTTACTGCTATGCTATCAGCACCTAAGCCAGTCGAGTAGCGTCACACTACCATAATCACCTTAGGGGTCCCTGCAGAAGGCAACCCTTATACCTTAATTCTTACTTAATTAAGAGTGATGTGGAAGCAGAGCAAGTCTTTAGTAGTGGCTAGATCTGAGCAAGGCGCTTCTTTCTAAAGGTAATATACAGCCATATAGCCGTCCGTATCTACCATCCTATTTCCTCTTTCTATCTTGTTATCCTCTCCTTTGTCCTTTCCCTGCATCTCTATAACTTCAATCTACTTGTATTAGAGAGTAAGTAGAGTCCTATTAAAATATTATAACAGAAGCAACATATACTTCATATAACAATCCAATGCCTAATTTTGATCTTTGAGAGTTTTCTAGACATATTTAAATGTCTCCTTTATGACATCCTTCTTTTGATGTATACCAGGTTGGTAGCCTCCAGCTGTAGCTTTTTCCAGCAGCTCTTTTACGCTAGGTGCCTCTCTAACCATGGTAGTATAGATGTGAGAGGGATTTGGGAAAGGTTTAAGTTGGAGGATGGTCGGTCGGCCAGACAGAAAGGGGACAGGACACCCTTAATATGAGAGAGTTTGTGGGTGCATACATTTTCTGGCTCGTTTTTCTGCCTGAAACTTGGGTGGGCTGTATTTGGGGCACCAACATGGGACGGAATTCGTGAAGGTGGGATGTGCTTGTGCGAGCTCAAGGTGAGCATCACCCAGCTCACCGTTTAAAGCGGCGCCGACCGGGTGAGGCGGTCGTGAGCAAAAAGCTGTTTACTGTCGTACTATCTGGCCAAGAAAACAGAAAACTGCAGGCAGCTCACCTTTAACCCATCCCTTTCGGGCAGGTGAGCCGCGCCGCAGGCCGAGCACAGGGCGATCGCTCACCCTCCATGCTTACTTACACGTAGCACTATCCACCAACTCAATTTTCCTCCCCCACCCCCCTTCAGTCCTGCCTAACCTCCGTCCAGCTTCAGCCTCTGAGCCAGGCATTAGCCACTCCGGAGCAACACGGAGCACAAAACACCTACAGCGCAGCCGGGATAAAAGGCGTAGAGAAGTCGAACAGCACAATGTCCAATCCAGGAGTCGCTCTACCTGCTCTGCCTGCTCATCACCCCGCCAGCATCTCTACCCCGCTCGTCGCGGCGGAGCATGCGAACGACGGGAAACGCCATCTTCTTCTATGCGCTAGCGGCTCTGTAGCAACAATCAAGTTGCCTCACATTATCAGTGCGCTCTCTCATCACCAAAGTCTCTCCATCAGAATAATCCTCACTAAGTCTGCCGAGAAATTCCTCAATGGCCAAAGCCGAGAACAACCTCCCGCCAAATCCTTAAACAGATTGGCAAATGTTGACGGCATCTACTACGACGAAGACGAATGGAACCGCCCTTGGACTAGAGGCGGCGGAATACTTCATATCGAATTGAGGCGCTGGGCAAATTTGATGGTCATCGCACCACTATCTGCGAATTCAATGGCGAAGATAGTGGGTGGTTTCGCTGATAATCTCCTCACAACGGTAGTTCGAGCGTGGGACACCACCGGGGAGACGCAACAGGACCAGATCCCAAAGCGGATCGTGGTCGTGCCGGCTATGAACACGGGGATGTGGCGGCACCCTGTCACAAGGAAGCATATCAAGGTTCTCGAGGATGAATGGGGAGTCGACGAGCATGGAATTGGCTGGATCGAGGTCCTGAGGCCTACCTCTAAAGAACTATCAAGTGGCGATGTCGGGGACGGTGCCATGCGAGAATGGGAGAACATTGCCAAGCTGATCGAGCTAAGACTGGGCTTGAATAAAGACCAGGGCTATGACCACTAGAAACCAAGGTGTTTTGCCGAAGAGACCTTGAACCCGACCACTTACAGCTACATGACATCTAGGGGGATTGCTAAGGTTGGGTATGAGAGTTGGTAAATGGTGGAATTCGTCATGCGACCATTAGGGACGATCCACTTTGCAACCTGCAAACTCCCAACCTACAGAAGCCCATGACACTTTCTCTTCTAGGGGGCATTTCCAAGTCACAAAAGCTCCACAGCTATTAGATATCACGCGTTTCTTGTAAACAAAGGAGATTTCATGTAGAGAATGCAGTTCCGCCTTGACGAGTGTTTATCGCGCTACTATATTGGAAGAGGTAAGAGGGAGGGCATACTCATAGACACCATGGGAAATTAGATATCAACAGGACTTGTCCACCAACGCCGTTTTACCTCCGTTCTCTAGCAGAATAATCTCTAAACATGATGCACATCTTTAGTCGGGTGCTGAAATATGGTATAGGGTTCTCCCCACACATGACACGTTTGCTTGAGCATCAGAATCATTTTTAGTGTTGAGCTATGCCTTGCCGACGTTACGGTGCCATGACATGACCATGGCATACAGCTCGAGTATAAAGGAGAGATGGACTGAATCACAATGGTTAAAGGCATAGAATGCGCAGAACGCATTCTAATGTCTCAGGGCACGGAGTACTCACGAGAGCGCTCTGGTGCATATAGGAGTCGCCCAATTGAGCGACTCGTTGCACATGTTGATAGCATGTGCGAGGCATGTGCGCCTGGGCAGCCCTACTTGACATAGGCCTCGGACACTGGCGCGGGCCTCAGGTTGGCTATATAGTAGGCACGAAGGGTAGCTAGAATTTACGATAGTTCAATTGAGTCTATTCGCCCGCGGTCTGGTACCCTAACTTTGTTTACATTGTGACTACGTTGTGACTGTTATTTACACCGTCCACCCATCCAAGCGACCAACCCAAAACGCTGCGCGAACATATAGGACGATTGACGCGGACGCCCTTGATGAACACATCTCCGGTGAACAACCCTTTGATGCATACCTTTCCGGTAGATGCTTTCCAGTGGACATCCCTCTGGCGAACACTCTAGCGTACACCTTTCCGATAGGCACTCCTTTAGTAAACGCTCTTTCGGTGGACACCCTTATACCCCAAAGCGCCTGCAGAGCGCTTCTAGGTTCTAAGGTACATTTCCACCAGAAACAGCCAATGCAAGCAATTTTAGAGCGCACTAACCAAACCATCTACAATGAGTTTTGCAGACTAATGACAAACCAACATTGCGCATCCACAAGGCGGGCTCGTCTAAAGGAATAAAACGCCCAAAAAGGTAGAACATCTAGGTGGGAAAAAAGCCCGTGGGGGTAAAATATCCCAGCGGATAGAATATCCCAATGAATAAACCACCTACGCATGTAGAGCAGCCATGTGTCAAATTTGTCTGAGGATAAGAGCATCCAGGGCCAGAATATCCAGGAGAATAAATACGGTAGTGATCTAAAAGGCCTAGCTACAGTTGATGCACTGCACTGCCATTCAAAGTCCAGAGGTGAATAAATACAGCTTAGCATCATGAACTATCTATATGCTATCTGTTTCATCACCAAAGATTCATTTGGTTTTGCAACTTCAAGGCTCAAATTGAACAGCTCCAATACTAACTTCCGGGTCCCATTGTGGCCGCTGAATCCTGAGCCATCTTCGCTTGAAGTTCTCCCTGATCTACAGGACGTTACTTTCTGCCACTTGCCGCTTTGTCTCTCCTTTCTGAACATATTTAAATGCCTTTTTTATAACATTCTTCCCTCGATGGATACCAGGTTGATAGCCCCCAGCTGCAGCTTTTTCTAGCAGCTCCCTTACGCTGGGTGCCTTTCTGGCAATAGTGGTATGGATGTGGGAGCGGGAAGGGGGCAGGATGCTCTTAAATACAGTCATACCTGGCGTTCTCACTAGACGGCCAGCGTCCCGCGTCCGGATCAGACGACTACGCAGTCAAGATCTAGAATGCGAAGACAAGCACGCTGCAGAGCACACCAGAAGACCATTTGGATGCAGAAGCTGAGGTAAGAGCCTCCTCACATTGTGTGAGAACGGACACTATATGTCGTAATAGATTTCCCAACAACTTCCCACCCTACCAAATAGGCGTCACCTAAATTGTATGACACCTATTTGATCGCACGGACTCTCTAGCGGCGCAAATTTTCTTTACATTAGTTTTAAGCTTGTACACGCTCGTAATACTTAATAGATGGGCTTCGCCCGCCCAGTAGCTAGATAATCAATCCTCTTTACCATATGTTCTACACATTGACTATAAAAACACGCAACACTCTTTTGCCCTCTCAAAATCGCTGACCCAGTATGCAGACTAACCGTCATGCCAGTAAAGATGTCCCAAAGTCCTAATTGTATCACGACGTCACAGCTATTCGAGAGTCTCTAGAGTAAACAGCTCTGATATCGGTGCTAGGGGGTAGATGAGTCCGGTTCTTGGGTTACTATGCAAATGCTGCTAATTACTATAATAATTCGAACTTACATGACTAACTCGAACAGAGAAGTACCAAAAAATAATGTCGAGACAAATACGATATTAATTCATTAAAAAAATAAATATCCACACAAAAAACTAATAATCTTTTTTTTAATTTATTATTCACATTTTTTCCAGTATCCACACTATCGATATCAATAAATATTTTTTAGATATTCAGTTATTTTATTATAGTTAATTACCAACTCAACAGCTAAGTTATCTCCAATAATCATTGAATATATCAAAGATTCCGACGTCTTCTATAATAAATGAATAAATTTAAAAGCAAATGTATCTTATATTTGCATTTATAAATTTTAAACATATTTTGAAAAATTTTTCTCGGGTTTTTTTCCATTATTCAAAAAAATGTGAGAGCATCTTCTCTGATTATAAAAGGAAATGCTGATATAATTATCCTTTTTGATTAAAATTACTTCCTATTTCCGTAGTACCAAGCTTTGCTTGGCATCGGCAATTTCCCAGCTTTTTTGCCGACATTTTCGCTCTCCTCCAGTACCCTGGAGAGCAAAGAGGCTCAAGCCATCCCCGGAACCTGGAGGAAAGGGTTTCCTGCTCAACCCTGCTACTGCGGTGATCAATCCATCATCATCGTATTCCAGCTTGTGGAATGCAGATAAGGTGCACAAGAGCCCAAAACGAGCCGCCCACAGCCTCGACCGGAATACAGAGCTACTGCTTAGGATGAGGTGCTGCGGATAGAGGCAGCTGGACGCGTCCATTGCGGCGGAAAGCTCATGGTCGAGGCTGTTTGGTCTTGGCTCTCGGCTCCGCCAAGAGGTAGGCTACCTTTAATTTCCGAGATCGACAGAGGGGCTTGACGATGGCTGCTGGGGAGGTACGATGGAGTGCTCATTTTAGGTCGATCCAGCACCTTGGAATTCTTAGCCCCGCATTGGCATTACCTACCCCGGCGACCAGAGCAGATATGGATTTGCACTCCCCGTTCCCGTTCTCTCCTCCTGACTTCGTTTCCTGTCTTCGTTTCCCGTCTTCCCGCTTTCCTTCGTTGGCGTACCGTCATTACCTCCGACAGAATCCACATTTTTCCCACGACGATCGTTACTTTGATTTTATACTGCAGAGGCCAACATGGCTCCCTACTTGCCTGGTCCAGTAAGGCTGGCTCAATTAATTATGAAGGTGATTTTTGGGGTCGTGTTCATTGGGTCGCAACTTTCAATTGTTAGTGCGCTTCACTCGACAGACACAATCACCAGTGGCGGTGACAATACGAGATCAGGGTATCAACCGTATGTTGGCCCCCCATTGGCTTTCCCAGTCCTTCCCTCCGCTGCCCCCCATGGCTAACCCTACTCAATCTTTCTCAGCAATCACAATATGGACCCCTCCGTAGTCGGTAGTGATCAGTTCGGTATACTCTGGAGGAGGCAATTGTTGGGAAATTATAGGGGCTTTTCAGAGCAGATCCACGCTCAGCCATTGGTTTACACTCCGTCGAACAAGCAGTACGTTTATATCAGCACCCAGCAGAATTGGGTTTATAAACTCGATGCCTCGACGGGAGAAATTCTAGTCTCCAGGCGATTGCAAATTCCTTTCCTCGTTTCCGATCTAGACGGCTGCAACGACATCTCTAACCTCATTGGAAACACCGTGAGTGCTATGTCCAAGAGTGATGGGGCTTCGTGTCGTGCTGACAGTTGATCTCCAGGGAACTGGTGTAATCGATCCCGCCACCAATACCTGGTATCTCACTACGAAAACCTACCGTGACCAGACGGACGTTGAAAAGGGTCGCCTCAATGGCAGATATTACGTCCACGCACTCGACTGCGATACGCTCGCTGAACGACCAAATTTTCCTATCAACCTAGAAGGTGCTATTGCGACCAATAATCCCATCCGTATGTTCCAGGGCGGCATCCACCATCAGCGCCCTGCGTTGATCCAAGCCGGTCCCTACATCTACGCCGGCTTCGCCTCTCACTGCGTCCAGTACAATTTCACGGGCTGGATCATTGGGTGGAACTCCGCTGGGCAACTTGTGGAGCACTTTGCCACGGAGGGTGGGATAGAAGCAAGTGGCAAGGGAGGTGGCATCTGGATGTCAGGTGGTGGCATCTCATCAGACAATAGCAAGCGCCTCTATTTTTCCACGGGCAACGGATACGCTTCTCAACTTCACGGAACACCCGTGCCTGGCCGCCAGCCGCCGACCTCGCTGGAGGAAGCGGCAGTGAACATGGTTATCAACGACGATGGGAGTCTGCGTGTGACTGACTTTTTCATGCCGTGGGAGAAGGAGCAGTTGGACGGGGCTGACAAAGGTAGTGTACTCACCGCGAAATAAGCAGACCTAAGTTGCTCGACTCTGATTTAACACTTTTACAGATCTGGGAACATCTCCACTTGTCTTACTCGATCCCACGGTGTTCAAGTCACCGAAGGTTGCACGTGTAGGCGTCGTCACTGGAAAGTCGGGGAAGACATATTTCCTGAATATCGATGACCTCGGTGGATACCAGATGGAACCTGGCAATGGAGATGCCGTCCCGCAGGTATCACTAAACGAGAACGCGGTCTTTTCAGGCGCTGGCTCGTATCCACTCGAAGGCGGATACGTCTATATCAATCCCGTACGGTACCCCACGGCCGTTTACCAGTTCAGCGTTTCTCCGGATGGAAACCCGGTCTTCACCAAGGTTGCCCAGACAGCAGAGAGCTCCGCCTTTGTCGTAGGTGTTGGCCATGGTGAGCTACAACTAGTGATTGTGCAGAGGTCGCCCGGGACGTTGCTAACATGAGTCAGGTACCACCACGTCATTGAATGGGCAACCCGGAACTGGTCTGTACTGGGTCACTGATGTACAGGGTTACCAACTCCGAATCTACAAGGCTGTTCCCGTTAATGGAGTCTTACAAGCTTTAAAGCTCATGAATCTCCCTGGACAGATGAAGTTCAGCAGACCATCTTTCGGGAACGGTCGCGCTTACTTCACCACATCCACCGGATCTATCGTCGCGGTTGGATCCCCAATTAACCCACCCTTCACCTGCTCGCCTCCTTATAACTTTGGAGAAGTTATTGTCGGTCAGAAGTCAGCCAACAAAACCATCACCTGTAAAGCGAACATCAACACCCGGGTGGACGCGATCCAATTAGGCTCCACCCAGAACTTTGCTCTCTCGGGCCTTCCTGCTCTCCCTTATAACCTCAACACCGGGCAGAATTTTACCTTCCAAGCTTCCTTTTCACCAAGTAGCCCAGGCCCACTCTCTGAAAATATCCACGTGAATACAACAAATGGTGTCCCAAATTATGCCGTCAACACTCCTATCGGGCTTAATGGAGACGGGAAATCTCTCACCCCAGTTCTGGCCATCAATCCAAATACCGTGTCGTTCCATGGATTCATCATAGGAGAGAATCCACAGGGCGCGACCTCGTCGGTCATCTTTAGCAACCTTGGAGCCGCCGTTCTTAACGTCACTACGTACCAATGGTCGACGACTTCAGAATCTGGGCCTTTCATACAACCTAATACCACTAATGGGGACGGTCTCGTTATAGGACCATACACCATCACCGGATTGCCTTCAACTATCCCTGGAAATTCGCAGGTAACGGTCAATATCAATTTCAATCCCCAACAGCCCGGAGGCTATCCGCTCTATGTGAACGTCCTTTCAAATGGTGGAACCGGAACGTTCACGGTCGTCGGTTTAGCAGGTTCATATCCGAAAGCTCTCCTAGAGTTTGAGAAGGTTGACGGATCTGGCTGGATTACCTATAGCAATAGCACGCCTTTCGACTTTGGTCAAGTCTACGAAGCCACAACCAAAAACCTTAACATGCGTCTTTCCAACGTCGGTGGGCCTTCGGCCGGCCTTCTAGACATTACCGTATCCAAGCCACCCACTGGCGCTGGGCAGGTTGTGGGTGCGCGTAATAGCATTGACCTTGGGGAGGGCACCACTCTTGGTCCCGGAGAATCCATGAACGCAACGCTCTTTTGCTCGGTACCGAAAGCCCAAGTCAATACGGACCCCTATGAAGCCACCGCGGTCTGGACAATGAACACGGGAGATCCAACTTTTGGGAAACAGGTTATTAAATTCCTTTGCCACGCGGTTGCCGAGCAAGTTGGACCTCTAAGGGCGAACGGAACCGGACGGTATCGATATATCGGCTGCTACAAGGAGAACAACCCAGGTCGCCAGCTTCAAACCCAGCTCTACGGTTCCAACCTAAACACGAACGGAAAATGTCAAACGGATTGCGCTGCTACTACACAAAATTGGATCTTTGCTGGCACTCAATACCATCGCGAATGTTGGTGTGGAAATAAAATCCCGACGCAAAAGACGGACGACGCAGACTGCAACTTCGATTGCTCAGGTAATTCATCCCAAGTATGTGGCGGCAACGGCTTCAACAACCCCGGGTCCTACATCAGTTTGTTCGCCGATGCCGAGAGGTTTTCCGCTGGTAACGTCTCGACTACAACTACATCAACTATAAGCACCTCAACAGCGACCCCGACTACGACCCAAACTCCGACCCCTACTGGACCCGCCATCATTCCTACCATCGGAAACTACACATTCCAAGGCTGCTACACTGAGGCAACTCAGGGCCGGGCTCTCGCAGATAAGACGGTTAATCGGCCTGACATGAACCTCAACAATTGCGCCGGAAATTGCACAGGCTTTACTTACTGGGGTGTCGAATACGGGACAGAATGTTATTGCGGCAACGCGCTCGGAGCGGGATCTGTGCTCGCCACCAACCAGGGTGACTGTAACTTCCCTTGCCCATCCAACTCCAGCCAATACTGCGGAGCCGGCCTCCGACTGGAGCTTTACAAGCTTAGTGGAAACGCTACCCTGCCTCCGCCCACGCCTACAGGTCCCTCACATCCCAATACAATTGGCAACTTTACGTATCAGGGTTGCTATACCGAGGCCAGCAATGGCCGGGCCCTATCAGGAAAGACTGTAAGTTCGAGTGACATGACTCTCGATTATTGTGCCGCCAATTGCACGGGATTTAAGTACTTTGGTGCCGAATATGCTCGGGAGTGCTACTGCGGGAACACCTTAGGGGCCGGTTCTGCACCGGCCACCAATCAAGCCGATTGCAAGATGGCTTGCTCAGGCAATTCATCCCAGCTCTGCGGCGCCAGTCGTCGGCTCGATCTCTACACAAGCAATGTCACCGTAACAGGCCCTTCCATTGTCCAGACCATCGGAAACTACACCTACCAAGGCTGCTACACCGAAGCCACGACCGGCCGCGCCCTGACGGGGAAATCCATCGCCTCTAACGACATGACCCTCGAGTACTGCTTGGGCAACTGCACAAGCTATGCCTACTGGGGCGTCGAGTACGGTCGTGAATGCTATTGCGGAAACACCCTCAACGCCGGCTCTGCCAATGCGACGAACCAGGGCGACTGCAACATGTTGTGTGCGGGGAACAAAAAGTAAGTGATTCTCTTTATTCCCGCTCTTCACGCCGGGTTTTTTTTTTTTTGTGGCTAATGAAAATTTAAAAAAAAAATAGACAATTCTGCGGTGCCGGTTCGCGTCTGGGGATGTACAAGAATGCCACTAGTTCTTGAAAAGAAAAAAAAAAAACATGCGGAAAAAAACGGGGGTGGACTGACTTGCTATTTATTTTTTACCTTTTACGTCTTGCTGTCGGATAGGGGTGCTCCCCAACGGTAAATATTCATAATGGTAAACCCCTAATTCAACAAGGGGATAGAGATAGACTTTTCATTTTACGCTTCCAATACCACCTACCCAAAAAAAAAAAACAAAAAAGATCAAGAGCTATCCATCTATTTGAAGATATACCGTCAACATTAGACAAGTTTGTACATGGATTCCAAAATAAAAACAAAACAAACAGACTTTTGTGTTTTAAACAAACCGAGTCCACGCCAATCAATAATAATAATAATAACAAAAACAGGCCTCTATATACTTGTATTATTATTATTATTATACTGCTGCCCCCATCATATCCGTTCTATTTTATTTTATTCTATTTCATTCCATTCCATTTCATTCCATTCCTTCCATTTCCATCCTATTCCACTTATTTCCCCATCTACCCTGCTTTTCTTTTTTTTTTTTTTTTTTTTTCGTATACTCCTATTTGAAAAAAAAAAATTAAAATTAAAAATTAAAAAAATAATAAAAATTAAAAATTTAAAAATAATAAAAAGAATAAAAATGAAAAAAAAATTTTAAAAATTAAAAAATAATAAAAATTAAAAAATAATAAAAATTAAAAAAA
Source organism: Geoglossum cookeanum (assembly GCA_021527025.2). Classification (NCBI taxonomy): domain Eukaryota; kingdom Fungi; phylum Ascomycota; class Geoglossomycetes; order Geoglossales; family Geoglossaceae; genus Geoglossum; species Geoglossum cookeanum. The sequence continues at coordinate 51,292 of JAJDFF020000192.1, read as the reverse complement.
AATAATAAAAATTAAAAAATAAAAAATAAAAATAGAAATAAAAAATAGAAATAGAAAATAAAATAATAAAATAAAATAATAAAATAAAAAAAATAAAAAATATAAACAAACAAACAAACACACAGATTCTCACAGAGTTTATTTATAATGGAAGAAAAAGGAAAAGAGAGAAGAGAGAGAAGAGAGAGAAGAGAGAAGAGAGAAGAGAGAGAGAGAATACCCAAGTGACCCGGGTACAAGTACGTATGTATGTATGTATGTACGTGCGTGTGGGAGAGGTGTATTTATTTTATTTCTAGGACTGGAGGAAGAAAAGAACGTTCTACTCCAGTAAAGAGCCCCTGTATCAGTATTTTATTGTCACTAGCTTGTTTTCTTCCTTTTTTTTTTTAATTCTTTTTTATTCTTTTTTTTTTACATTTTATATTTTATATTTTATATATTTTTTTTTCAAGTTTACCCACATGTTGTGTGATATGTATATTTAGGTTTTTTTTTTTTTTTTTTTTTAAAAAGGTCTGCCGAAATGTTCGTATGTATGGTGTGATGGACAAAAAAACTCCCAACGCCCCCCCCAACCCTCAATTAAACAATTAAACAAAAAAGGAAAAAAAAAAAAAAAAAAGGCATTATCTATAACAAGTCACCACAATATCCCTACCCATTCAAAGTCTCCATCCACGCTTTCCCATCTTCCCTGTTTAATCCCTTTCTCCCACCCCATCAGAACCGCCAGTATCCGACACCCAATAGCACTAACCCCGCAAACAACCCGATCACTAAGCTCACCCAGCACCTTCAGATCCAACAAATACGCACGAGCTAGTCCCTCCCTAATGTCCAATGCGTTTGAGTTGTGCTTGTCGAGCGACCAAAATAAATCGTGGAAAAAACCGCCTTCCCATCCGATGGCCGTGTCAATGTATGAGGGGCGGGAAGCGGGGAGGGTGGATTTGGAGGCGAGATGAATGTAGGATTGAGCGCGGGTGGCTGAGGACATCTCGGGGGCAGAGTAGACGTCAGGGTCGTCGGTGGCGACGAGAATTACATTGTTGTCTCTGCCGCTGTTGGTGTGCGCCTCCGCAGCTGACATATACCGGTCAAGGGGGATATAGCTTTCTTTATACTGAAACTCAAACGGATGCCGGTCTCCATGTCTCACATGAATCCCGACAATCACTCCATCATCCCCAGCTTTCGCCCTTATTTGCTCCCTTCGTTTGGAGAAATACGCTTCATCCTCATCCGCCAGCCGGAATAACTCCTTCTGTCCTGTTTCCATGAACCCAAAGATGCGATGTTGTCGCCAGACTTCCATTTTGCGTGGGTCTTCGTATTCTTCGTGGAAGTTATGTCCGAATGTCCAGTAGGTCGTGGCGGCGGAGACGAGGAGGTGGCGCGCATGGTGCGGGCAGGGGAGGATTTGGGTGCGAGGTGGAGGGAGGCAGGGAGGTTGGGGAGGAGGTTGAAAGAAGGTATCATATTTGCCGTAGGCCCTGGGTGAGTGAGTGTTAATACAAGCCGGTCAGGAAAAAAGCGAGTTTTTCTTTTTTTTTTTTTTTTTTGGTGGGTAAAAAACGAACCAGTTGGTATCATCAATGAAAAACGCCCGGCCTTCTTCCTTGGCCAACCCGTAAGCCATCCACAGCCCCAAGAGTGTACCCCCGAGCCCAGCATCAGTCGTTTCTAGGACATACGTCAAACTCCTCTCGCAGATCTGCATCTCCCTCTTTGGCACATCCAGATTCTCCTCGCTCATTGAGTCCCCTCCACCAATAATCGAGTCCCAAAAGCCCGTCCCCTTTGCTTTTGATTTTATCCTCTTTACCCCATCCGAGCCAGGCAATAACCCGTGCTCCTCGGCCTCCTGTACATCCATGAAATTCTTATCGACATGATAGTAGCCAAAATGGCCATGACCCTTGCCAGCTCCATACTTCTTTTCCGCGACATGATGCGCAACCTCCTCCGACTGCTGACAGATATCCGCATACTCCTGCGGCGACAGCGGGAAGTCACGGTCTGATGGTATCGACACAGTCCACCTCAGTCGGCCACGCCCATCTGTCACAGCGACTGGCGTTGGGCCATCAGGTAGAGTATTGTCGCCGACAATTTCGTATTCTTGGCCATCATGGCTCACAAAGCTGACCGGTGGAAGACGATGTTCTAGGCGGAGTCTGGATACCACAAACCACAATATCACAAAGACGCCGCAGAGCCAAGCGATCAGCCTCAGAGACAGCCAATGCCGATTAGTAGAGGGCTTCTGCCCATGTCTGTGAATCAGACTCGGTAGGCGAGGAGAGGGTGGAGGCTCTTGGAAGAGACGTTGAAGAGGACCCCGCTTGGGCGACGAGAGCCCCAAAGGAGTGTGTGGTGAGCGCCGAATATACTGACCAGGCGGTTGACGGGATGAAAGAATCATAGTTGCGGACGGCTCTCTCGGAGAAGCTGTGCAGTAAAAAAGTAATTCGCCCGCGACGTAAGAAAGCCAGCCAGCAATAGCAGCGCTTGTCTCGATTTTTGCCCGACTCGAAGGAATGAACGAACAGCGCGCGTGAGAGTTGACGGCAATGAGCGTAGAGGGAGAGAGAGAGAGAGAGCAGTGTCCCGCACTACACAGCGTTGTCTGCTGTCTGCAGAGAGAGAGAGAGAAAGGAACGATGTGACGAACAGAAGAAGAAGAAGACCATACGAAAAACCGCCGACCCCCCTCCGTTTATGAGCTTGTCGTACTAGTAGCTGTGTGTTAAGCGGAGGCGCGGGAGAAAAGAAAAAAAAAAAAAAAATACGAACAGCAAAAAGGTAAAGTCTCCAACGCACCTTGCCCCAGGGACCCACTAGCCCAAAACCAGCCAGCAAAGCAAGTCCGCGGAGAGCGAAGTGAGCGAGGGATGAGTTACCAGCACCGCCCGATTATGAGAGAGAGAGGGAGAGAGAGAGCCAGGAAGGAAAACCCCCCCCGCCCGCTGTTTGTATGTAGTAGAGAGAGGGAGAGATGCAAGAGCCTCCCCTTCCAATCTTAAAAGCAGGCTAAAAAAGGGCCGCCCCCCCTACCCCCCCCAGCAATACGTACTACGTAGTGTGTGTGTGTGTGTGGTGTGTGCGCGCGTGGTGTGTGGTGGTACACAGGGCAGAGAAATGTAGGTACATGTACCTACGCATAATTACAGCTCACGCTATACTAAGGGTAATTGATGTATATGCAGCAACAAATAATAATAATAATAATAATAATAATAATAACAACAATCAAAAGAAATCCCCACCCGACAAGGGGGGGGGCAAGTTTTTATGAGGATGTGATCCGGCGGGCGCTGCTGCTCCACGTTCGTTCCGCGCATCTGTTCGGTCGAGCTTTTTTTTTTTTTCTTTCGATGCCCTTTTTTTTTTTTTTTTTTTCAAAAAACAGCAAAACTAAACAACAAGCAGCAGCCAACTCGCATTATTGAAAACAGATCGATGATCCAGAAACGCGCGTTGGGTCTGTCTGTACCAGTACAAAGGGGAAGGGGTTTTAAAACGCTGGCTTCTTCTCCCCCTCCCTCCCCTGGGCACAATCACATCACCCCGCAGGACACCCCCCCTCTTCCCCTTCTCCCCAAAAAAAAACCCCCGCCGCCAGCCACTCAGACCAGCTTCCTCCTCCTCCTCCTCCTCCTCGTCAAATCAAAGCGCCTTTCCCGACCCGTCAAACGCAACAACGGCCCCTGAAACCCCGGCTGAAACGAAGAACTCGCTCGCGCGCTTCTCGTCTCCGTACCCGTACTCGTACCCCCGTACCCCCGTACCCCCGTACCCCCCTGTACCCCCTCTTAATAGACATAGTAAGTAAGTAAGTAAGAGGGGGCGGTGTCGGAGGAGGGAGGGAGGGAGGGCCTCCCAAAATCCGATTACACACAACGTCGCAGTCAGAAAAATAAAATAAAATAAAATAAAATAAAAATTAGCTGGGCGGTGATGGTAGTAGTGGTCTTAGAATGCGCGTCACCTACCTACACATCTCTCGCTCTATCTATCCATACTCGCGCACACCTTTTAAACACCCAAAACCCCAAACCCCAAACCCTTCCCAAACCCAACTTCCCCTTCCCTTCCCCTCCCCTTCGCAAGACCCAACCAAAACACACAAAACGCAACAGCTCCTTGGAAAAAAAAAAAAAAGAACAAAGAACAAATTATAAAATAAAAAATAAAAAATAAAAATAAAAACACCCTAAAAATGAAATAGATTAAAAAATTAAAAAAACAAAAGAAAAAAAGCTTATGTGTATATATAAAACATACATACATATATACACATACGTAACCACGGATAGAGAGAGAGAGAGATGGATGGATGGATATATACATACGCGCGTTATCTGCATGCACTTCGGTACGGTTGGAGACGGTACTTGTTACTTGTTACTTGGGGGTGCGTGCCGGCACACAAGCGAGTTATGGGAGGGAGGGAGGTGGACAAAGAGAACTTACCAAGCAAAAATTTCATTCTCTCTCACTCTCACTCTCACTCTCTCTCTCTTCTCTTCCTTCTCTCTTCTCTCTCTCAGCCCCGGATTTCCATCCATCTAAACAACGGAACCCCAAAAAAAAAAATAAAAAATTTTTTATTTTAAAGAAAAAATATATATTTTAAAGAAAAAAAATAAAATAAACACTCTTTTTTTATTTTATTTTATTTATTCATTATTCTTTTTTTTTTATTTTTATTCATTACTTTTTATTTTTTTATTTTATTTTTATTTTATTTATTCATTCTTTTTTTTTTTCTTTTTTTTTTTTTTTTTTTAATTTTTATTTTATTTTTTACATTTCCTCCTCCCTTCCCACTATTTCCACCAACAAACAACAACGACAATAGCATTACTAACAACTATATTACCAACCAAAACACACACTACACAAGCCCAAAGCAAAACTAAAGCAAAAACCAAAGCCAAACCAAAACCAAAACCAAAGCCAAAGCAAGCTTACCCCTCCCTCTCTCTCTCTCTCTCTATTCCTTGACGGTTTAGTATTTATTTAGTAATCAGGTCGATACTAGTCAGCTGAGTCACACACAACCCCCCCTCTCCGCCTCCCCTCCGCCTGCGCCTCCCCACCCCCCCTTCCGAACGCTGCTGCTTCAGGACGAGTTTTACAAGTGTATGTGTGTAATACGGGGGTTTTTTTTTTTTTTTTTCATGCTTTTACGGTCGCAGAGAGGGAGGGAAGGGGTGGGAGGAAAAAAAAAAAAGTCGTTGTTATTTTATTTTATTTATTTTATTTCATCCCCACTTTTATTTTTATTATTTCTACTTTTGATTTTTAACACCCCAACATATATCTATCCATCCTCTCTTTTCACCCGAACCGAATCGCACCCCCGCAGAGAAGTAAGTAACCAAGTAAAACCCCATCTCTGTGGTACGCTTGTTGGTTGTCGGATATAAAAAAAAAAATGGAGAAAAAAAAAAAAAAAAAGAAGATTAAAGTATAAAAGTAAGAAAAAATACATATTTCACACACACACACACCATGTCAGGATGCTGGGCGGCTGCCAGCACCCAGGCACCCATACGCTACCCGGCGGGCTACCCGAGAAACCCGTAACACCATAGAATCACAACACTAGTAGCAACATTGGTGCTTAACACTAGAAATCGTGTATATAAAGCCCCTAGTTACCACACCCGTTTTCCTTTTCTTCCTCTTCCCTTCTCTGTTCTGCAACTTGTCTCTACCCTGTACGTAAGGTAGCAATCAAAGTATCTGCAGTTCTCACACACCAAAAGAACTATAGGCCATTTAATTTACAAACCAGTTTTTTTTTTATTTTTTTTATTTATTTTTATTTTATATATTTCTTAATCCCAGTTTTTATCCCAATCAAATCAAATCAAATCCAATCCAACCCAACCCAACCCAACCCACCCCAATCAGATCCGATTTTTAAAAACCCATTTTCTTTACCAATTTATTTATTTATTTATTTTATTTTATTTTATTTTATTTTTTCCGTTACAAGTCAAAAAAATAAAAAAAAATAAAAAAAAATAAAAAAAAATATATAAAAATATAACAAACAAAATAACATGCTTTTATTTTTGATGGAGAGGGGGGGGATGAAAAAGAAAAAAAAAAAAAAAGAAAAAGGGGATATATATATATATATATATGTAAAACCGTGAGAAATAGTGAGAAAAAGATACTTGTTTGTTTTGTATTAAGCGGTTAACCCCCATTCATAGTCTTTGGTTTTTACATAAAAAGTCGTGCGTAATAGTGTAGTAGTAGTAAGAGTCTTAGCGTCTTGTGTACGGTGCGGTGCGTGTTTGGAATTACAATGATTTATAAAATAAAAAAATGGGGTTGTTTTTTTTTCAATCTTAATCGCTCATTCAAAGAGCCATCACAAAACGCCCCAGGGCATGAAAGTAAAAAACAAAAACGAAAAATAAAAAATAAAAAAAAAAGAGCGGGGGGGAAGGAGAAATCTGGAGCGAATGGGCTTGCGCCGTTGCCAAAAAAAAAAAAAAAAAAAAAAAGCACCTTAATAGGACCCACCACCCCCAAAAGCTCTGCCTCCATAAACGCCTGTGCATGAAGGGGAAAAAAAAAAAGTTCGAGATTAATACAAGGCCCTACGAACGCCCTCTTATGAGGATGCTTAAGAAATTTAAAAAAAAAAAAAAAAAAGAAAAGCTGATATGCCAGCGGGGATCAATGATATGCATGGGTATAGGGGAATGCAAAGGTATATAAAAACTCATGAAACCAGTGTTGCGCATACTATGGGGGAACGTAAAGGCTCCGAGCGCAAAGGTTCCACCATAGAGACCGGTATTGTATCCCTCTTGTTTCCAGGCGCAGCCCTTAGGCTTCCCCGGGTTCCCTTGACCAGCTCCCCGCTCTCCACCCGGTCCTGCATCATCTCGTCAAGCATCCTGCTCATTTCATCCACACTCTCGGTTCTCTTGCGACCTTTAGCGGTAGGAAGAACAACGACAGGCCCGTTGGTACCTTGGCTTAACTTCCGTCGCTGCGACGAGTAGTCTGGGTCTGTTGCAACATCCGCAACATCTCTTTTCCGTGCGGCACTTCGTAACGCACCAACCATTCGCTCCTTGTCGTCAAGTCTTGCTCGGAGGTCTGCGATTTCGGCATCCTTCTCCTTCAGCAGCATACCCATGCCATCTTCGACAAACATACCAGCAATCTGCTTATGAGGAGGAGAAAATCCTATCGACGTTCGTGATTGGCTGGATCGCCTAGCCTGCAGAAGCCTCTTCTCCAGGGTCGATATGTACCGGTTCTTGTCTGCAAGGTCTGCTTGCAGAGCACGGACCTGGGCGGCGAGGGTTGCAGTCCCATCTCCAAATTCCCCTGCCGAATCGTCATCCTCCGAATTCCCGCTCGGTGAGAGCGGAAGCTGTCCACCAGGAAGCTGCCCGACAGTGGAGACGGATCCGTTGGAAACAGGCCGGGCTCCCACGGTGGAGTGCGTTCCAGAAGATCGAACCGAAAGCGAAGACATGTGGCCACCACTCATCCCAGACATTCGTGGATGGACGCCCAGCGAAGAAAAGGTTCCGCTCGCGTTGACACCTGTTGACTTCGAGCAAAGAATGAGACGGTTCAGATGCTCGATTCTCTCCTTCAGAGCAGTCCTTGCGAGTTGCATTTCTAGCATCTGCTCCCCATGCCTCTGCTCGGCCTCTTTCTCGCGCTCTCTCTCCTCCTCCTCACTCTTTTGCTTCGCCTGAAGCTCGAGTTGGGATCGTAGGTCCTGGATCTCCATTCTATACCTTTCTAAAAGTACCCTGCTACCTGCGTCCCCAACTCCACTGCCCAGCGCCTCCTCCGCCTTCTTGGCGTGGCTCACAATATTGTTCTTTGCCCTCGCAGCAAACTTCAGAGTATTGAGCGTTTCACCAGTATGGCTACTTGCTGCTGCAGCGCTCCCAGCCGACCCTATCTGAATGGTACACAAGATACTTACCAACGAATTACCAGACAAGGCTGGCTGCAATAACCTCGTGAGCTTGCTATCTCTATACGGCAGATGTTTCCCATCTTTATCCGTTGGGTTGCCATCTTTGTCCTTGTCGCCCGACAACCGGGCAATGACAGTTCCGAGTGTGAGTAAACTTCGATTGATGTGGGCACCTTCAGCTCGTCTTTCCTTGCTTTCGGCGGCTCTCTCTGACCCCGCTAGGTCGATCAAGCTTAGAGTCGACACTCTCACGCCCCCTGGAACAATACCAGTGTGTTTTTCTCGTATTCCTTGCATTGCATCACCTCCGGGCGCTATCCGTTCCCGGCTCTCAACGACAATCTGAACAACCGCATGGCTTCGTGAACTCCGAGCATTATACTGTGTGCTCCCTGTTCGCCTTTGATGATCCCCCCGAGCTATTACCCGAAGTAGCTGTGTTGGGCTCTGTACAATCTCTTCCTTCAAGGGCGTGGCATAGACACCTCTCTTACTATCTTCCCTTAACTTGATCTCCTCTTGTTGCCCTGCATTTGGACCTGTGCCCGACACCGGAGGGGTCAATAAATCATGTATCTTTTCATTGTAAATCTCCAAATAGCTGACTCGTAATAGAAACTCTCGATGTGGGGTTTCCCTGATGTAGGAGAATATGTCCGTGATCGCAAGTGGAATGACTCCAGGCGATGTGGTTGTCCCCTGCATCGAAAATGTCTTTCCAGTACCAGTCATTCCGTATGCAAAGACTGTTCCATGGTAACCTTCCATCACTCGTCTTACTAGTCGTTTCGCAGAGGAATCATAAATCTTAGCGTTTTTATCGTGAGGTGTGAAGACATTATCTATTGCATTATAAGTAAACGTGGTTAGCTCGGCTTAAAATGCCAGTCCCCTGGAGAAAAGAAAAAAAAAAAAATGCGTACCATAATAATACTCGCCGCCTTCCCTCCCCTTAAAGGCAATTAATGATCGTCGTCCATCAACCATCCATTCTTCATCGACCCTAGCACCACTGCCATCGCCGCCACCAGCGTCAGGCCGAACCCGAACACTAACAATAACATTTCCCTTTCCCTCCTTCATCTTGTCGGAAGAGCTCCCCTTGCTATCACGGGAGGAGTCACGCACCCCTTCTCTCCCTCTTGAGCCCTCACCTAAATCATCGTAGGCGGTAGCAGCCGTAGAATATGACCCTTCTGCAGATGAGCTACGACTTTGCGGAGGCGACGGAAGACTCAGAAGCCCGTCGGAACCTCTTCCCCCAGGTCCGCTAGAGATTGACTTGCTATCGCCACTGCCATTTAGTAGGCTTGGAGTGGAAGAACTGGTGAACTGACTAGAAGTAGAACTTCGGGGCTTCGGTTTCTGTAGCTTTGAGCTACCTGGAGTTAGAGGGCTATGTGAATCTTTTGAACTTCGTCTGCTTGTACCCCCGCTCCCCGTATTAGGTATTCCACCCGTGGACAATGGACTTGGTGGAAGACTGGCTATACGGGACGCACTTCCTGGTGGGTGCGGAAACGCGGCAGCGCTAACAGATCTCCGGATCGTCTTGGTGAGCGCAGTCACGTTATTTGGGGTCGGACGGGCCAAGGAGGGGAGATTGGAGGTCGAGGAATTGCCGAGAGGTGTCATTGGACTTGAGCTAGGAGTCTGGTGCGCTGAAGCGCTTCGATTCAACGGCTTGAGCGGAATATGTGAGGAAGGAGCGGCGGCACCGTTGACTTGGGGTGTATTCGTGGTCAATGTTGCTAAGGCTGCGGTCTTTCTCGGTTTTGGTGTTGGTAGCGGTGGAAGTGCAGCCGTTGGTGGCCCGAAGGACGGCCGAGAAGGTTTGGGAATTGTTGCAGCCATGTTCTCTCCGTTGCCTTCCTCTCCTCGAGGAAGAAGAAGTAGATAAGGAAGCGAATCGGCTTTATGTGTTGTTGTTGTTTCCAACGGGGCCGCGATCTCGCTAGCTTGTGGTAGTCAAGACTAGTCTCCCCAGGTCGTCCACTAGTCCATAGGGTGTTCAATCGCAAAAGTCTCTTGGGCACCGACGTTGCGGAAAGGTGGAGAACCGGTTGGTGCAAGTGGAAGGTTGGGTCCAAGATTCTGTAAGGAGCCGACTGTACAATTAGATGCGTAATCGGCCTTGGCAAGCTAGTGATTCCGTCGTCGCAATTGCTGTCGCGGCCTTGCCATTCAGGGCTCTGGTTCAAAGGGTTATGGTGCGGAGAGAGCGTGGAAGTGGAATTATGCCGTCCCGGAACTTGTAGGGTTGAGAATGGGAATTCGCCTTGATACCGCCGCGACTGGAAGGTCGATCTGTCATGCGGTACCGGCTTCGGAGACCGTGGGTCAATTCCTCAAAAGTTTCTAGCAATAGTGGTCGCGTTTCGAAAGTCTCAAAGGAGGCCCTAGTGTTCTGCTAATGCCCTGGCACGACAACCTTTCTTCTGGGGTGGTGAATGTGAAAGTTGATAGCTGACAATATCGCGACCGTTGATCCCCTCGTCCCGCAACAGAAAGGGAAACAGAGCCGTTTGTGTGAGCGCAGCAACGTCAGAGGCGTTGGAGAAGAGTCGTGAAACGTCGAATGTACGCAGTGCTATTGGAGCAAGCCAGCCAGGACGTTTCGAAGGGTTGTTGTTGTCTCTTGGGGTTGGCGGCTGCGCAGGGAAAAAAAGACAGGCGATGGTAAACGCGAAGTCCTCGACGTGCCGGGCGCGAAAACAAAATGACCGAAGTGCGACAGAGAAGAGGAGGTGAGGGACAGGTTGGCTGTGAGACGGCAGCTTGGACTGCTGCCAAAGGGGATGAGAGGTGAGAGGGGAGAGGTGCCTGGAATTGCAAAGGCTTGGAATAGACAAAAAATCTCCGAACGAACTCTCTCTCTCTGGCTGCTACGACGATAACCGATAGGTCGCATTCACCACGCCCCCATCCACAAGAACCCGAATCCTCAAAAAAGAAACACGATGGAGGCAGCCATCCCTCCGCAGCACGCGGAGCTACAGTTGTTTTTGCGCGCTCATGTCAACACTCACAGCTTCTCCGAGCCGTGTGTGCGGGTCCACCGCGACGCCCCAATTGGCCAGCGACGCGGTGCTGCAAGCCGCACGCAGCGATGTGGATGGGGATGTGGATGGGATGGGGGATGGGGACGCTGCAGCTGTCGTACCGGGTCCTGGAAACCCCTGCTGCTGCATCTGTCTTAACTTTGTTTCCATCGCCCCCCTCACCAACCAGAGGCCTATTCATCTCCATGTTGCCGCCCATCTCCTCCCCGGCTTGCGTAGAGCGTCCACAGCTGCCCGGCTCCAGTGGATGGAAAACCCCGCCCTCTGTCTGTCTTTTCTTTTTGAAGGCTATCTACTTTGTGCTCCGTATTCCTGCTCCCCTTTCTCCTGTCTGGTCCAGCGCGCATCTTGCCTTACTGCTTACCAGTGCCCGACGAGGTTCTTTGGGATTCGCAGCACCAGCAGTGGTACTTGGTTGGACGTTCGTGGAGAAGTGGATATTGCCCAGGGGACGACGGACACCCAACCAGGAACGGACGGCCGGCCCGGCTAGGGTCGCGCCGCGAACCCGTCACCGACTACTCAAAGCCCATCAAAGCCCAGATTTGCTTTTGTCCCTCCAGTCTCTGCTGTGCCATTTCCCCCCTCCCCCCCTTCCTTCCTCCAGGCCGTTGAACTCTCGCCTCCAGAGTTGCTCCAGAAATAAACAGAAGGTCGCACAAGAAGAAAAAAAGAAGTTTGCAGGCAGGAAGACCGTGCTCTGTACTTGTACGCCTGTACCCGCCCGTGTCTCGAGGCATGAGGGGAAGACAACATCCTCACATCTCGGTTCCACCAGCATGGGTTCTTGAAGGGTGGACAGAGCAACACCGAGGATGGATAGTTACGGAGCAGCGCACCAGAACAGACTTCTGTGCTCTTGCACCTGCATCAGCCTTTGCATGAGCGACGGATCGACATGAGACATGGGCCCGACTCCATTTGCTCGCTTCATTCCGTCTGCTCGTGTCCGGTCTGAAACCTGCTAAATAGATGTTGGTGGCATCCACTCTCTCTCTCTCTCTTTCTCTCTCCACCCGTTTTTTCTCTCGAACGAGCACATCCTGCGCGGATCTGCATCCCGTACGCATGCACATAGAATCACGTACGAACCCATCCAGCCTCGGTATTTGAAAAGGCAGAAAGAGAAAAAAAAAGTGGAGAAAAAAATGATAAAGCAAGAAGAAAAGAAAAAAAAAGAAAAAGATTGCCACACCTTTCTCCACACACAACGCACCTCCCCTCCCCCTCCCCTCACGAGACGGAAGAAACGTTCAAAAAAAAGACGCATTGCGGGGCGGCATTTCCAACGCACCACCTCCTCTCGTCTCCGCAAAAAAAGCGCCAAAATTCAAGCACAAAAGAAAAAAAATAAAAAATAAAAAAAGGGCGCAGGGATCCCCCCCTCCAGGTCTAGGTCCTGGTTTGTATTGTAATTAATTAGACAGCGAAATTATTAAACCATCCCCGCCCATCCACCTTTCCCAACCCCGGTCACGTTCCATATGCAAATCTTAACCCAGCACTAAAAACCTTCTTTTCCATCCCGCAGACCTATCAGCGGGAAACACTCTCCCCAAAAAAAAAAAAAAGAGGAAAAGGCATAAACTTTCTTTCCTTTCCTTTCCTTTCTTTAGTTTCATTCATTCATCCCATTCTCATCACAAAAACCCTAATACGTACTGTACTAGTAGTAGTACAAACTAATATACTTTTATTCTCCTTCTTGTCCTCCGCCCCATATATATATATGTAATACTGTATTTAGTTACTTACAACCGCGGTTTGTGAAGTGGGAAAGTGCCGGTCAAATGACGTGGGGAAAGTAACAAAAAAAAAAAAAAAAGCTGATATGGAATAAAATAAATAAATAAATAAAAAAAAACAATATTGATTGGGAGTTTTTTTAAGAGCTGGGAAGAGAAATGTTTATTTTTTTTTTCTTCTTCTCTTTCTTTCTTCTCTTGTCCTAAGCCTGTGCGTACAATCCATACATATAACACCCCTCGTCCCTCCCCTCCCTCCCCTCGCGCTTACCTACATACACATAACACACACACACACACACACACAAATTCCAACAGTTGGTAACGTGGTGCACGCATGCATGCATGCGTGATCTCGCTAGCCTCGGATGCTGTTTCGGACTGGGGCTGGGTAAATGTGGAGAGTTACCAGCCGTTGGAAATGAGAGAGAGAGAGAGAGAGAGAGAGAGAGGGATGATGATGATGATGGATGGATGGGTCGCGTGCGGCCGGGGGGGAGGGAAGTGGTGGTGGTCGGGGAAGGGGTTATATTATATATAAGGTGGGTAAAATAGGTAAAAATAAAAATAAAAATAAAAATAAAAATAATTTATTAATTAATTCATCGATTAAAAAAATATTAAAAATAAAAATAAAAAAGGCCCTTATGTTTGTTTTTTTTCCCTTCCTTCCTCTTCTTCCCCTTCCCTATTCGCCCCGTTACCCATCCCACCACTTCTAACACCCTGTACACACCTGCCCACCTCCCCCCCCCCACACAATACACACATACATACTTCGCCCGTGCAACCCCCCCCCCGTTACATGCTACCCCGTACCTACCCGCACCTACCCGTTACAACCGTACTCTGCGCGACTGGCGAAAAAAAAAAAAAAAAAAAAAGAGTGAGAGGGTGAACGTGGGTAACCCCTCTCTCTCTGTGGGTTCTAACAGTACATCAGCAGTTCCACGTTTTTTTTTTTTTTTGGAAGGCAGGAGGGGGGGGGGGAAAGGGTTGGAAGAGTTGGTGGTGATAATACCCCTGTGCGTGTTTTTTTCTTTTTCTTTTTTGGTTTCTGGCGAGTTGAGAGGAGGGGAGGGAAGGGGAGGTACCACTACTACTACGTAAAAAAAAAAAAAAGAAAAAAAAAAAGAAAAAGAGATGTTTTTGCGTTACATGGTGCGCGTGTGTGTGTGGAGTTCTAACTTTTGTGTATTATTACTTAACTATAGGTAAGGAAAGGAGAGTTACCTGTTGCAAATGAAAAAAAAAAAAAATGAAAAAAACGCCTTAAACCATGCTCCCAGTTAAAAAAAACTCCCCCCGGTCCTCCCGTCTAGATTGAGTTAAAACGCCCGCTTTTTTATATCCAGAGTAACGTCTATCTGATCTCGCTAGAAGAATTACTACTACTACTACTACTACTACTACTACGTACTACGTAACTGAGCACTGCAACATGATGAATAAAACATCCTTTTTTGTTTTTAGTCATCCTGTGTCATTTCATCGCTGAAAAGTCCAGGATCCGTGCTACCTTTGCACCCCTCCCTTCGTCTAACTCCCCTGCTCTCCTCTTAAGATCCTCCGCCATCCTGGCCTCCCCTCCACCGCCTTTCTTAGGAAGGTCCTCTTTCTTTGTCGGCGCTGGGTCTGTCGACCACCACTTGTGACTCAAAACTTCGCGGGCAGTGACACGTTTGCGGGGGTCAAGCGATAACATGGACATTAAGAGATCCACGCCCACCCCGCCGACAGTGCCGAAAGTTTGCAAGTAGAAGTCACGACCGCGGACCGGATAGGACTGGGAACCGTCTTTGCCAAAGGGCACGTAATCCGGTAGCTTGGAGACTCCTGGCCAGTTACCGTCGTTGGGCGTGCCGACGAATTGGCAGATGAGTTCCAACTGGTGGACGTCTGAATTCCCTGCCAGAAATGGGGTCCGTAGAATCAACTCTGCGAATACCGCGCCCATAGACCAAATATCCACAGCCCCAGAATAGTACCTTGCACCGAATAGTAGCTCAGGAGGTCTGTACCATCTGGTGATCACCTGGTGGGTCATCACTCGGTAGGGATCGGAAAAGGATCTTGCGAGACCAAAATCGGCAAGTTTCACCTCTCCGTCAGCGGCGATTAGAAGATTGTTCGGTTTTATGTCTCGATGCAGGACGAAATTTTCGTGGCAAAACCAGACGGCTCGGCCCAGCATGCCCATCCAGGCTTTAACGTCCGCAGTACCGTATCTAACACCGTCAACGTCTCTAATCAGCTGCTCTAGATCACCTAGTGGTAGGTATTCTAGGACGAGGTTGAGGTTCTGGTTCTTCGATGAGAATACGGAATACAATGCCGGTATGTTCGGGTGAGACAGTTCCTGAAGGAACTTTACTTCGCGGATGGCGTCTAGTGATAAGCCTTCGCGATATTCTGCATTGACTTTGATCTTTTTGATGGCGACTTTGGATTTTGTGTCTGCGCGGAGGTGGCCCAAGTAGACGATCGCATAAGTTCCTTCACCGATTTTCTTATCTGTTCCATATCGCAAAACGTTAGCACGGGTCGAAGCTTGGATATTACGCCGTTTAGGGCGCCAGTTGTGATCAATGAAGTGTCATTAAACTCACCTTTAACGTATTTTCTCTTCGTCTCCTCATTCAACTGTTCAGCAAGCTCCTGCCCTTGTCCAGCCTTAGGCTTTGTGCTCTGGGACGTAGTGCTATTAGCTACAGTCAGAGTCTTGACCTTTGCGGTAACACTATTCGCATTACTCGTATGTGGACTCGGAATGGCTGGTGATAGTGCCATGGCGAGGAAGCCCTAAAAGGATATACTGGGGAAAACAAGGTACGATGTGGGAAAGCCACTACCGGGTATATATATATAGAGGACACCAAGGACACTAGTCTTCGTCTTCCTAGGTCCCGGTTTGGGCAATATAACTCGAAACTCCTTCTGGTGTCGTTTGCTTAGTCATCGCGAGGCTGGAAAACTCGATGGCAATGTTGGTGGATTTGCGAACATGGTAAAGTAGTTCGCTGCGAGGTACGATTCCACTACCCAGCTCTATCTTATTATTTGAAAATTACACGCTAATGTCAAAGCTGCAGGTGATAGTCCTCTGCACTGCTGCTCTTCGCCATGATCAATGTCCAACGCCTCAGGCTCATACCAACTTTTCTTCATCCGACTCCCAAGTTTATTCCACAATGCATCCACTTTCGCCGCCAGTACGCGTCAAACGCAGCAATCCCGCCACCGACCCCCTTTGTACCTGATGTCCAGACATTCCTCACCCTTATAGGGCGTGGCCTGAACAAACACGCCTCGAAAATCCCGTCATGGGAGGCTCTATTCACTTTAAAGTCCCACGACCTGCGAGAGCTTGGCATTGATCCCGCCCGAAACCGCAGATATCTTCTGCAATGCCGGCAAAAGTTCCGCGAAGGACGCTTTGGGATCGGTGGAGACCTACAAGAGGTTGTCAACGGAGTGGCCGAACTCCGGGTAGTAGAGAAACCGATCCCACAGGACCCTGATGTGCCCGCTCGTATCGCCACCGTTACGACACCACTAGGCACACGGAAAATTGTAGTCAACGTACCCCCAAACTCCACCGCCCCCAGCGTACCCCTGGAGGAAGCCAAACCGGTAAAGCACATGAAAGTGATCGGCGCATACACGATCAAAGGACCACATGTTCAGTTGTTGAAGGGATCACGGGGATCAGCTGCGACACTTGCTGTGAAAGACGGCTTGTGGGAGGTCAAAAGAGGACGCAAGATTGATGGTGGGGAACGAAGACAGGCAGAAGTGAGAGCTAAGAGGAGGGCTGAGGATAGGAAGACGACGAGGGCGTAGACGCTGCAGTTAGAGGCGTGAATGCACGTCTATACATCACTGTGTTGTAAAATTGTAGCCGCATATTGGTGTTTATGCTTGATTTTCGGCATGAGCGCTATCCCCTCCCTACGAGTCATTATGGGTAGGCTACCTCGTCATGGGCTTGCTTATCTATGACTTGGAGGGAATGCTATACCGAACTCAAATTTTTTTTTTGGTGGCCCGTCTACCATGTACTTTTTTCATCCTAAGCTTGGTTCACATAAAGAATGTATTCCTACCGAAAGACGAGCCCCTAGACAATATCTACATACTCTAACGTAGCGGTCTGGACGAGAATGAGGTAATGTCTATATTAACCGGCAATATGGTTCGTAATAACTGTTGTCTCGTCTCTCGTGCCTACATATCAATCCATTCGTAAGACCGCACAGTAACAAAAGAAAATTCGCCCTAAAATGGGGTTCCAAAACTTAAGGACGAAGGGTTGTGTTTATTCCAAGACAAAGGCGAAAGACTGTGGATCATTGAATATGGTCGCACCCGCCCGAGGGGAAAAACGAACGGAACTACAACCTATGCCTCCTGAACCTTGCCCCTTAGGAAGTACACATGCTCTCTAACCCTAAATTTGACGCACCTGGTGGTATCCTGCTGGAGCCTGCAAGGCCGGGACAGCAGCCACGCCCGCACCCGCAGGACTGGGAGTGGAGCGATGAAACATCGTAAGCAACCTCCTGCCGACGGAAGTCTCCAATTCAGTGCCATCTCTAGCGATCTTGACCTCGCGATTCGCATTCCAAGGGTTGCGCAGACCCCTTGTACGATAGAACGGAAGACGAGTCGTTGAGATCCACTCGATTTTAAACGGTTTGCCCCATGATTTACTGGGTGCCATCCCATCCTCACTATCCTCGCTCTTTTCACTGATGTTGTCTTGACCATCCTTAGACGTAAGAGTATCATCAATGTCACTACACATTTCCCAGAAAATCGTCCCTCTTGCTGAATCATCAATGATTCTCCCCTTTGGAGCGTATTTGGTGGCAGGAGTCGGTATTGCCCTCGGGAGGTTTGTATTCTCGACAACTTGCGTTCTAGGAATCCAGTTGGTAGTTAAAGACGATAACTCGCCACTGATCGGAGATGCCATGCGAGCGTATCCATAGTACTCGCCAGATTTGTTCGCTGAGAATATCAGATACACGCTCTCGCTCGACTAAAAGCCGTTAGCCTATAGAAACAACCGACAGGCTAGGAAATCTTACTTCAAACGCTTTATTCAGAGTTTTTTCGTTGTGTGTTTGAGTCGCCCAGGTACTGTTCTTTACGCTTATATCTAAGTCTTCAACGGTGAGGCTCTTGACAATGAAATAACGATCTTTAGGTCGCTCAAGTTCCTCCTTAGGCACTCCGTCGGTGATTGGCACGTTCTCTCCGGCTTGTAGCTCAGAGCTTTGAGCTGCAGATGGCTGAGAAGCATATTCGGGAATAGCTGGTGTTGAGGATGAGGGACCTATAGGTGTTGATGCAGGTGGGGTCGCCGAACCTTTTCGGAGACGGCAAACCAGTTTGACTCCTTGGAATCTTGAGTCGTGGAATCTAGACATGGCGGATGCACAAGCAGCCTCTGTTTTGTAATTCACAAAGGCGCAATTGCTCTTTGAGATTAGGAAAACACTTTCAATATCTGCTGTTGCTTCCCTGGAGAAGTGGTCCTTTAGGTCCACGACGTTCGCTCCGGGAGGTAGGTTACCAACCCAAAGCGCGTGGCCCGTTTGTTTGGGCTTTCTTGGCGGGCCCCGTAAGATGGATGAATGGAGGGGACTGGAGGACACTCCCGTCAAATTGCTACTGCCACTGCTGCTGTTGATCCCACTGCTAATATCTGTTGTGGTAGTATTAATGTACCGTAGCCCAAATCTCGTCTTCATAGTGACAAAGAACTTACTTGGTACACTTCCAGAACGGCCTAGGGGATTACCAGTGCGGTATCCAGAGTTTGCGGCGCTACGGGGGTAAATTCCTTCATACTCACTATCCGGTCGAGGTGCTGAACTTTGATAGACTGGGAGGCTCAATCTGCGCATATAGGGCGCCGGATAGGACGGTAAAGGGTGGCTTCCAACGTTGTACCCAGGGAGAGGACTCTGACCTGAGACGCAATAGGGCGCGGGGGAGTATGCATAAGAGTTCGCGGATTGCTGTGGTTGCGGTTGCTGTGATAGCCATTGCGCTGTGTATAAGCTTTGGGCGGGATTGAGGCTAAGATGTTGGACCTGGTGTGGCTGCACGAATTGGGAGTATTCAGACCCGGCCGCGTTGTAAGGCTGATACATCGGTTGGTATTGCTGTGGGTAGTTCAACGGCCAGGTGCGACTATTGTGGTAAGATACTGCCGATTGGCTGGTAATATGCGATATCTCGGGCTGGGTCTGATAAACAAGAGCAGGAGCCGAAGCACTTGTAAGACTAGACTGGAACAGCTGCTGGTGTAGTTGGCCATCGTGCTGGCCCATGGACGACAAAAGGTTGTAATCAGGCAATGCCCAACTCATATCTCCCATGCTAAATGCCCCACCTGGCCCCTGAGACTGAACGTATGGAGGCGGGATCGCGTTTGAAGTGTTTAGAGCGCCTAGAGCTGCATGTCCTCCTGGTTCTTGGTGCTGAAAGTCGGTCGAATGGGGAGTAATCTGCGGTTTGAGGCCTTGGTCGATTCGCCGTATATCCGAAGACGTAACGATTGCTGGCGCCTCTGTGCTCGCCTGTGGCTCGTCTGTCGAACGATCAGTGTACGCCTTAGTATTTCCCGCTGAAGATGCCCGATGACCGTCCGATACGTCCGCTAACTCCCAAGAAAGCTGGCGTTTTGGCGGTAGCGGCCCATTGCCCATAGGTTCTTTTTATATGCGTGTGGGGGAGGGGGGCGATATTAAGTACTGTAGGGAGGAGGTTAGCCTCAGATCGGAAAGGCGAATGCTGTGATGAACGTGCGGTTCGGGGTGACTACTTGGCGCTCCTACAGCTTCAATACCCCGTTGCACTAGGGAGGTAGCCCCTTTCAGGACGCCTTCTAGAGCGCCTTCCGCTAGTAACAGTATTTCTCGGTCTTCGGGGATGGGTGTGCACAAGGATTTGGTGGTCGCCAGATTAAACAGGTGTCGAATGTTACCTGTATCAGCCCCGAGGCCCTGGAGGTGAAGATGAGCAGCGCAGATGCCAAAGTCCACTAGTAATGAGCCGGCTGAATGGGACGAGCTTAATCCGCATGAAGGTAGGCGGGTCGATGGGGTTCGGTGGAACCGAACGGCAAATAACAACAATGTTGTTGCACCGCAATACTCCACAATCACAACCTGCTTCGGATAACAGTGGCGAGTGACCAGAATATGGGGTTGATTGGCTGCGGAGCCCGACTCTAGAGCTGATTGGCTTTCTGATATTGTAAACAGGTTCGGTCGACATGCGCCAGCTGAGAGGCAATCATAAAGCGCCCGACAGTGCCCTGCCGTCTTTTGTTTCGAGAATTTTTTTCTCCTTGATGTCGAGCAGCAACCACAAATAAGGATTTTCAGTACCCTAGGGAAAGTGGTAGAATTGAGTCTGGGCTCTCGAATTGTGGCGAGTGCAGTGACGATCTTCCTGAACGATAGCGGATGGGACAGCACAGCCTCGCACGCCACGGATCCCTAGGTTGGGTAGCATCGATTAGGACTGGAAGATCTAGCGACTAAGATTCCGAGGAAACGAATGGGGAGAACGCCCTGTAGGAAAAGCTTGATCAACCAGGACTGGCGGAACGGTGGGAAATCTTGGTAACTGGCAAACAATCTGGGGTACAGAGAGCACAGGAAATTTTTCAAATGGAGCATCGTCGGTCGTTGGGATCGAGGGAGCCCTCATGCCTGTAGCGGAAGTCTCGTTCCCCTTGAATACTCTGTAGGTATGCCAACAAAGGACACGGCATTGTTATTAAGGGCTTCCCACGACACCAAGGCGTAAGGGAGCTGCTGCCTATGCCGTAGGTGGCGGGGGCGGGACCAAGGGCAAGCCCACCAATGCATTGGCAATTGTTCCTGCGATCTAGGGAACGTGGAGGTGCCGAGAGGAAGTCCATATGGGGATGGCCCAGCAGGCACTGGGGCTTCCACGGGACCTAGTGGTGAGGAAACGGGGCTGTCGTGGGAGCAGGGAATAGAGTTGCGAGATCGTTGTCCATTGGCCAAGTCATGGAGAAATCTTCGCCGTAAGCGCAAAATGGTGATGTGATGGGCTCGGATTGACGATCCGGAGTGGCGCAAGCGGAAGGTCTGTTCGGTTAAGGCGCCGCTGCCTGCACCCCATTCGCTACAAACCCTCCGACAGCGATGCTTGTGTACGCTCCCCTTTGCCCTTTGATCCCGCACCCGCCTTAATGCCGGCCGTCTCGATGGCGCTGGAGCCCCAGCAAGGCCCGGTCAGGAGGGGACTGTTCACAATGCATGAATGCGGAGGCGGACAGCGGTATCCCGCAGGGCGACTGCGCAGACCACGGCCCCAGGGGACGCCGTCTGAGCCACCGGCCACTGCGCACCCAGTACTCTGTGCTACGTGTAGAATTACGAAACTGCTCGATCAACACCCGCTAAGGGTTTTGGGTATTTCTACTTCGGACCTGCAGCAGCAGCCCTGCTTGTGATTGGGGGCATCAGAGCCTTGGAGATCAGACGGAGATCACAAGGATCATAGGAGTTAAGCCCATTCACACCCTGGCGGGTTCCGCTGTGGCAAAACTGGACCCTTCCCCCAGAGCCTCCTCGAACCAGCAATAATTTGCAGCGTACGTAGTAGAGAACGCGCGTTCGGCCTGGTAAACAGTATGTCATACTCCTGGGCCATTCTAAGCCACGACTCGCGGATCTCTGCTCGATTGAAAGCGGGCTACTTCATCTGTCGTGGGTGGCTGGTTCCTACCGTGCGGCACTTGGAGACTGATGATAACGTCATTTTGCGGGTTTTCTCTCCTCGGCACCTCCCAGAAATCCCAGCCATTGCCCATTGTCCCTCTCTAGCTTTGAAGCAAGTTTTGGGGAACTGAGTGACCTCCCTCCACACCGCCATCCTGATAGGAGTACTTCCCCTTTGTGTCCGTGAAGATGCCGTATCTTATCGCGCCTACTCAATTCTCGCTAAGCTTACAGCCCAGTATCTCTAGGCAAATGTAAATTTCCTGCGGGGTGGTCATTGTGATCAGCATGATTGGGACGGTTAGTGAGAGCGATTGGGTACTCTGTGCCCCACCAATTGCCAAGGCTCCATGGATTCCGCTGCCGCTTTACACCAGAGACCCAGCCACCCGTGTCAGGTTCGCGGCCTCCATCGTTGCCTGGTAGTTGAGTTAACGCATATGCAAAGCTGCCAATCTTTCCACTAAGTATAGAGCGCTGTTTATCGCAATGTCGACTCCCGAAGCGAAGGAACTCAACCTGCTCAACAAAGTGGAGCTCCGGATAGCCTTGGCGGATTCCGACCCCAAGCTGGAAGCTGTTTTGAAGACATACTTGGCTCCGTTGCTGCTCAAACTGGCTAGTGAGCACGTGAGTGTGCGGAATAAGGTGAGAAATCCCTGTAGCTCTAGGTGTAAATAGATCCGCTGATGGCAGGTCGTGATGTTTCCCAATTAGGTTATCTCCATATGTCACCACATTAATACTAGAATCAAGCCACCGTAGGATATCCTGGGGCTGTTCCCTTATCTGGCTACATTCTAGAAGATCCTTGCTGACACGCAGAACAATAGTTCAATCAAGCTTCCGGTGGCAGCTCTCCTCAAACAGTTCAAGGAACACCCCTCTACACCTCTGATTCGACACTTTGACTTGATATACGTGCAGCAAGGACTCGACAGGCTGCCGACTGCGGTGAGAGAACTCCTGAGCCTTCTGAACGCGCAGGGCTAAAAATGAAATAACCAACAGGAGCGAGTTGAGCTATTTCCAGGCTTGATCAATGGACTCGCAGACAATGGGCTAGGCTCCGGGACACATGGAGCGACTCTTTTCAACCTTCTGCTTAGAGTACTTCCCCTGTTTCCGCTGCCTCCCCGCGGAAGCAAGGAAGATAGCGAGCTTCGGAAAAGCTTGGGCTTGGCCGACCGGCCTAGAGACGCTGAATTTCTCGCCAATTGGTTCGGAAAGGTGATATTGCTTTCTCTTAGCCGCCCAGGAGAGAAGGATGGCCCCTCAAACGCTATTCAGAGGTGCCCGGGGATTAGCTCGGATGAATATGCCTTCCTAACGCTTGGAGGCAAGCCGGAGACATGGTCATCAGAAGAAAAGGGTGGGATAAACCTAGTGGCCACGAAGATTGTTGTCGCTAGATTCGTCTCGAGCGGTGCATTCATTGACCAGGAGCGATTCTTGCCAGCATTATTCGCTTGCGCTGATCCTAATTCTCGCATATCTGACATTGGAGATGACATCCTCAAGCGGACCTTACCAAATGTGTCCTTAGAAGACTACACCTTGGTTGATCGATTGTTTCGTATTTATTTTGGGAGCCCAGAGGCTCAGGGTGTCCCCCCTGTCAAGCCAGCGCTTCAGACAAAGATCTTAGGACTGCTATCTAAATCAGCTATTTCTACGACCTTTACCACTAATGTCATGCATGTAGTAGAGGAGGGCATTATGCCCCCAGCTACCACTAGTGGGGATGTAGGGGTGGCGTCTGGTCCCTCGGGACGTGAGGCCTCGAAGCTCAGAGGAGCGATATTCTCCTTCACTAACTGGGTAGCTCGTATAGGATCCGCAGCGGATTTGCGATCTATTGCGCCGACTTTGGTGTATAAACTGAGAGACTATATTGAGCACCAAGGGTGGCCAAGTCTAAGCTCGACTAGCGAAGGGGTTAGTTCTTCTGAAGCGTCGTTGAGAGGTTATGCATATGAAAGCATCGGCCTCTTAGCTAAAACCAGCCCAGGGGAGCTACTCCTAGATCCAAACATGGATCTCCTACGATGGCTATTTCGGTCTCTAAGTGAGGAAAACTCTGGAGAGAGTATCTCTATCAGCATCGAGGAAGGAATTTCCAGCGTCATTGGAGCGTTTTCGGGGGCCATGAGTGTGGACGTTACAGAGGCCCTGCGCTCCTTGCTGCTAAAGCATATGGAACTTCAGGCTGGTGATGACAGCTCTGCTGGAGATGGCTCTAAGGTTCGCCGGAGCACACGCCTCGTCGCTGTACGATTCGCCAATCGGTGTTTACCCTATAGCGATGTTGTGGGCAGGTGGATCGACCTGCTGGCTATTGGTGGTAGATTAGGTGAAAGGAGCGATGTCGTTGAGGAGGGTAAAAAGGGGCTTGACCCCCATTGGTATGGAATGCTAAACCCTGGGCACGGGACACCGGCAAGCGTCGCCGCTAGCGCAAACCGTGCGTTCCCCGATATTGCTGAGTTGGTCACGTATATTTTTGGTGTACCTACAAGCGATGAAAGGATGTTGGACGATACATCAAGGATATTCTCCCTTCAAAGCCGGTGGGCCTATATCCTAGCACCCGCAGTTGCATACTGCCGCAGGGTTCTTCTGGCCCAAGCCTTAGAGCATACGACTACCGCGCCTGTTGTTGACATAGATTGGGAACGAAAGCTTGACGCAATGGTATCGGCGGACGAGGCCGCTCGAAAGAACATTCAAGGGTTTTTGCGGGATATTGCGTTAACTAAATCCACGTTAGACGCTCGCTCTATAATACGATTTCTTCACGCTGTTTTCGATGGCTTAATCTGGAACCACGGTGAGGGCCTCGAGCGGTGTGGCGAATACCTCGTGGAACTTTGTGCGCTGAGTACTAACGAGCTAGTAAGACCGCTTGTTGGGCGAGTTCAAGAACTTAGTGTAAGTGACTATATCCCGACTCGGTGATAACATCTAACTTTTACCTTCTAGGGAGCCATTTTCTCAAATAATTTTCAAACTAGGTCAACAGCCTCGCATACATTCGGGATTTTAGCATCCCATGGCACTTGCCCAGACGAAATAGTACGACGTATCGTAGAGCAGTTGTTGCAGACAGCTAGAGCTTGGGATGGAGCAATCGGCGCTGTCAGTAGCTTTAAACAAGAGTTTGCCCTAAAGCGCTGGAGGTGGTGACTAACTAGCTCTAGGAAGTCAACAAAGCCCATGGATCGATCATGGCATTAGGATACCTCTTTAGCAGGTTGTCCTTCCGTCAACGCCTAGATTCTGTTCAGAACGCTACCTTGATGGCTTTTGTGCGAATCGCTCTGACTATCATAGAAGACTCGAAGGATAGGTTACTCCGAGAAGCTGCATTCCTCGCTATTGGCCAGCTCTCTATTTTCTCGGTGCTGTCGCCGATATCGATTCGTGTCTCTCACACCCCAGAGCTTATCATCGATAAACTTGCGGAGAACGCTAAAGCTGGCAACGAGAAAGCTGTTGTTGCGCTAGGACATCTAGCCATAGCGTTTGCCTGGGATGAGTCGGAAGGGGGCAGGTTTCGTGATATGATATTGGACTACACTTTTAAGCTGCACGAACTTCGCCAACCGGAACTACAATTTTCAGTTGGAGAGGCACTAAGCTGCGTTGCTGCAGGATGGAGTTCCAAAGCACTAGTTATGGAGATAGACGTTGAAGGGGAAGCGCCATCAACAGTGCCATGCCAGCGCAGGTTGTCTGAAATAATGGACAAGGTACTGGGGGACTCTAAAAACACAAAGCCGGCACTTAGAAAGGTGTGGACGTGTTAGAACCCTAACCAAGGTCTCAGCTAACCAATCTCCTCTAGGCTTCTTGCATCTGGCTATTGTGTTTGGTGCAATATTGCGCACATTTGCCGGAGGTCCAGGAGCGTCTGAGGCTATCCCAGGCAGCATTCAGAGGGTTTCTCTCGGACCGCGATGGTGAGTTCGGATGGGAATGCGCTGCCGTGTTCTGTAGTATATTGACTATGGCATGCTAACATCCACTATAGAGCTCATTCAAGAAACCGCATCTCGCGGTCTTGCTTTGGTATACGAAAAAGGTGACAAGGATGTGAAGGTAGGGCTGTACTCGCCACCGCAAGCCTTATTGCTAATATCATAACAGGATGACCTAGTACGAGACCTTGTCTCTTCCTTCACAGGGAACACCACAAATCTATCGGGTAATGTCACTGCAGAGACGGAACTATTTGAGCCCGGAACCCTCCCTACAGGGGAGGGTAGAGGGGTAACTACATACAAAGATGTGAGTAGTAGTTACACTTTCGAAAGATGG
Organism: Geoglossum cookeanum; assembly: GCA_021527025.2. Taxonomy (NCBI): domain Eukaryota; kingdom Fungi; phylum Ascomycota; class Geoglossomycetes; order Geoglossales; family Geoglossaceae; genus Geoglossum; species Geoglossum cookeanum. Next base: position 25,410 of record JAJDFF020000192.1, on the reverse strand, counting down.
ACGCTGACGTATATTAGATTATGAGCCTTGCTTCTGAGGTAGGGGACCCGAGTTTGGTCTATCGCTTCATGTCTCTTGCGTCGAGCAGCGCTATTTGGTCCAGCCGTGCTGCATTTGGGAGGTTCGGATTGGGTAGCATTCTCTCAGATTCCAGTGTTGACGGGTATCTTGCGGAAAATCCAAAATTATATCCCAAGCTATTTCGATACCGATTTGATCCCAACCCAATCGTTCAGAAATCGATGAGTGACATATGGACAGCGTTGGTCAAGGACTCCTCTGCAACCATTGATAAACATTTCGACGGTATAATGGAGGACCTATTGAAGAGCATAGTCGGGAAAGAGTGGCGAGTCCGAGAGGCTAGCTGCGCTGCAATAGCCGACCTTGTTCAAGGCCGGCCACTCCCAAAAGTAAGGCCTTTCCCTTCTCATAGTTGCTTTCAGTTTCTAGTTATGTCCGTCTTATTGAATACTTACTTCCTGCGTATAGTATAAAAAATATCTAGGTGATATTTGGGTTTTGGGTTTCAAGGTTCTGGACGATATCAAAGAATCTGTTCGCGTTGCTGCTATGGGATTGTGCCGTGTTTTAACCGCCATCCTCGTCCGTAGCGTCGAATCCTCGTCTTCATCCTCAGCAAAGGATACGAATGCGATGTTAGAGAATGTGATGCCCTTCTTATTGTCTACATCAGGGCTCGAGGCTCCGGCTCAGGAGGTCCAGATGTTTGCCTTAGGTGAGCTGGGACTCCGGTTTCTCATCTACGAATCCAATCACATCCCTGACACTAACAATAATTAAGAAACGGTATTGAAGCTCACCAAGAGCGCTGGAAGCGCACTGCGGCCATTTATCCCGGATCTCGTCGCACGTCTCCTTGGTCTACTCAGCTCGTTGGAGCCCGCCACCATCAATTACCTTCATTTGAACGCATCCAAGTATAACTTAACAGAAGAAAAAGTACCTTAGCCAAAGGGATTATTTTCCAACCAGACTGCTGACTGTTATAGATTGATGCCGCCCGACTAACGAGTATACGGAGCTCTCCGATAATGGATGCTATTGATAAGTGCCTGGATCTCGTGGATGAACCTACCATGTCAGAACTCGTCCCTAGCCTTGAGAACACAATCAAACAGTCAGTCGGAATGCCGTCTAAAGTGAGTATCGCTACAAACTACCGACACGCCCTAGAACTGGTGACACTCATGAATATATCCAAGTCCTACTAACTTTATGCACCCTTCATAGGTTGGCTGCAGCAGAATCCTCGTAACTCTAGCAACCCGCCATAACTTCTTATTTCGCCCTCACGCGGATTCGTTTTTGAAAGTTGTCGAGAGGGCTGTACTAGATCGGAATGACACTGTCTCGAGTTCCTACGCTACGGCTGCCGGCTACTTGTGCAGAGTTGCCTCTAATAGCCATATACTAAAGCTCACCGAGTCCTGCAAGAACCTATATTTTTCTGGCGAGGGCAAGTAACGGTTCTTGCGGCCAATAGGTTGGAGAACCACTTCGCTAATAACACTATAACAGACGAGAAAAAACGATTAGTGTCTGGAGACATAATACACTCAATTTCTAAATAGTAAGCATCCTGCCATTTACCTTTTGAACGAAACCAGAAACTAACGGATAATTAGCTCTTCTGATCGCTTCTCCAATCTTAGTGTAGACTTTCTCCCATTTGTCTTTGTTGCAAAACACGACTCCGATGAACAGGTTAGAGAGTACTTCGAAAAGGCTTGGTCTGAAAACGTTGGGGGCGCTCGCGCGGTCTTACTATATCTCCAAGAAATCCTTGCTTTATGTATGGGCCATCTTGAATCACCTCGTTGGGTAGTGAAGCACGCTTCTGCTCTCGCAATTGCGGATATTGTCGTATCTGCCGGTATGTACCGAAAGTCCCCTTGGCTTAGTAGGTTTAACGGATTGATAGGTAATGAACTTGGTCATTCAAGCGCGGAGAAAGTTTGGCCGGCACTAGAGCGCGCTATTGGGGGTAAAACCTGGGACGGTAAAGAGAAGGTTCTAGAAGCATTTGTTCTGTTTGCAAAAACTGGATCGGGGCTATGGAAAGACAGGTCAGATATAGCAAACCAAATTACCAAGGTAACTAGCGTATTGGTTACTCTTAAAGGCCCCCTATTACGTCTTTTGATTGCGGGGTCGCGTTCATGGGGTCCAAGCGCACCTGACACAATACCGTTTTGTCTGTAGCGCTAACTCTACTTTGTTAAAAGATCACCCTTCGCGAGGCAAGACGAAACAATCCAGCCTACCGTCAGCAAGCCCTGCGCCTATTAGGGCAATACTCAGAAGCAAGAGATGACATCGACCTTTTCCCTGAAGTTTTCAATATTGTGTCTTCCACTATTGAAACGCTTTTTAGTGGGAGTGAGGACAATCAGATGGATATCGATTCTACTGTGGTCGGGGGTCATTCGTCGAAGACAGTGTAAGTATCAAAGTCTGTCATAGTGGGTACCATTCCGGCTCACAATCTCCCAGACAGGAAATCACCGCTGCGAACGGAATCGGGGCGCTTTTCAGATCCCTCCAACTAGGCCATGTTGGGGGTTCGGGTAAGTGGAAGCAGGCAAATACATGTGGCCTTGGCTAAGTCTGAGATATAGAAATCGCTCGTCGACTAGAATCAACGCTTACCGTTACCGAAAGGGCAAATACCATGGCAACCGTTGCGGTACAGAACGCAATTGCAGAGGGATTAAAAGATATCTTGGACAAGTTTTATGCGACTAGCCCCTCGATTCTCCCTACCGAACGCTGGGACGAGGTCCTGCGGGGCATCCTTAGAAGAATAGGACCCCTTGGGGACGGACCTGAGACGCTACGCAGTAGGAGAGCTAGCTGCATAGGGGCACTGGTCAAGGTGCTTGGTAAGGTATATACGGGAGCGCTGGACGAGACACGAGCATTGTTGCAGGGTGAGGTAGAGAGAGCAGCTAGCAATGAGCGGTCGCCGGCTGTTAGGGCTACATTCCAGCGCGCAAGAGAAGAGCTCTTGGCACTAGGCAGTGCTAGCGGCGAGGCGTAGTTGCCAGGGAATTTACTATGTAGATGTTTCGCTAGACAGAGTACAGAATACATACTATCGAAATTCAATAGAATGATGAACGCTGTCCCGATGGCTTGGCCAGCACGTGTATGGCTTTGACCTGGCCAGGCACTTCCTACGTAACCACAACCTCTTCACTGCAACTGCGCGCAGAGCCTCACCCTCCCAACAGCAAGAGTGATACCGTACTCCATCCGCTCTGGTCTGCCCTGCTAGTCTTAGTAATATAAAGCGACGTTCTTTCGACATCCACCTTTCGATTCGCTTTAGTTCCAATCCTCTTTGTGGCCGCCGCACAACTCGTCGCATCGCTGTGCGTTGCACCAGTCCCCTCTTCAGCGCTTAACCTATCTCCTTGCTCACATTCTGCTTTTCGCTCGAGCGAATATCTACATCAAAATGGACGAAATCGAGGCCCAGTTCGTGAGCATTACCGGCAGCACGCCTCAGAAAGCCGAGCAGTACCTGAGACTAACCGACTACAACTTGGAACAAGCCATTCCCCTCTACCTTGATTCTGGCGGTATCGACCTTGAAGGCCAAGATGCCACCGCAGTATCGTCAGCTGCCTCTAGTGCAGCTCGCCCACCAGCCCCGCCTTCACTAGGACCGCAGCATACTGTGGGGTCGCATGGTTACGCAGATGATGACGGCGTGGTACACATAGATTCAGACGACGACGAATATGACGACGATGACCCCGAGATTATCGGTTGGAACCCGAGGCTGTCGCAGACTACTGCCCCTTTAGATCACCCCCCTCCCGCGAGTACTTCGCCGCCGCCTACCCACCGGGCTACCGACAGCCAGGGCTTAGAGAGCGACGAGGCGATGGCGAGGCGGTTACAGGAGGAGCTGTATGCTGGTGGGGAAATGGATGGTATTGATGCCGATGGGGTTCGCGCACCCATCGCTCGAACGAGAGAAACGCTGGTGGGACCTGGGCCCGATTGGGGTTCCACTGACCCTGGAGTGAGGGAAGCTGTGATGGCTCAGATGAGAGCTAGGCATGCCGGGGCTTCATCTCGCGGTACTACTTTCAGAACCTCTGGCAAACAACGAGCTTGCTAACGCAATAGTAGCACCAGGAATCTTCAACCAGCGACCCGCCTCAACAGTGTGGGACGACGAATCAGACCCACCATCCCGCCGTTCGAACCTCTCGCGAACAACGGGAGGTGCATCGGAGTCTTCTTCTAAAGCTTCTTTGCTTGCCGAAATGTATCGCCCCCCATTCGAGTTGATTTGTCGTCTTCCATGGGACCTTGCTCGACAAGAAGGTAGAGAAAAGGAGAAGTGGATGATCGTCAATGTCCAGGATCCGTCAGTATTTGACTGCCAGATACTGAATCGCGACATCTGGAAAGACCCACAAATCAAGGAGACGGTTAGAGAGCACTTCCTCTTCATGCAGTACAACAAAGATGATCGCAGGGGTAGAGAGTACATACAATATTACTTCCAATCTCACAGTAACCAGGATGCTTATCCTCACATCGCGATTGTCGACCCGAGGACTGGAGAGCAGGTGAAGGTGTGGTCAGGACCTCCAGTACCCAAGCCGATGGAATTCTTGATGCAACTGCACGAGTTCTTAGACCGGTACAGCCTCAAGGCCAACGCGAAGAACCCTGTCGCTGTACGGAAACCAGTGAAAACCAAGTCAATTGACGTCGACAGAATGACGGAAGAGGAGATGCTAGAGATGGCTTTGCAGAATAGTATGGTAAGCGGTGGTCTTCCGAGCGGCCCGCGAGACGACGATCCAGATGCATTAACAAGAGTCCCCGGAAACATCGATAAGGGGAAAGGGAAAGCGCAAGAGGACGATCCACAGCAGTATGGAGAGGAGGACCTTATGGAGATGGAACCTGTTGACACAAATGGACATGGTCCTACCTCGCCGTTCATGCAAATTCCTTCTACTAATCCACATATCGAACCAACCGCCAACCCTGCGACCACGACCCGCATTCAGTTTAGGCATTCCGGTGGCAGGGTCATCCGGAGGTTTGCGCTCTCTGACCACGTAATGAGGATCTACGAGTGGTTAAAGGCGGAGCCGCTGGAAGGGAGGGCGGGCGTGGAGTTTGAGCTCGTCTGCATGGGTAAGAACTTGATAGAGGTTTTGCATAGTTCTATTGAGCAGGCCGGTTTGAAGAACCAGACGGTCATGGTAGAGTTTTTGGAGGACTAGGGTATGGATCTCTAATGAGGCGTTTAACCAGACTACGACTGGTGGGTTCTCCTTCCATAACTGTGAAGAATTGGCTCTAGGCTCTTCATACATGTAGATTGAATAATTGATTGCTTCGCGCCAACGAGCGTTGTGAGAAACGATTTTTATACACCATCAAGGTCGTTCCTCTCTGCAAAGAGGTTTCGATGATGACCAAGTCACAAAACTGATTGGCCTACTCGAGATTGACATGGGCAGTCGTCAGCTTACCGCTAGACAGATGGTGGCCAATGCCACCACGATCTCTGGATGATGGAGTCACCCATACCAATCAGTGGAGTTCCTGCAGCCGCGATCAACCACCGATAACTGGCTACAGATTCGCTACTTCGTAAGGTTGGATTCGGATCCCTGTAAGGTACCACAAACACGTTGTAATCAACGCACATCGAAAGGACATGCGAATCTCTCGTGCTCGAATCACAGTGTGCCATGACATGGACAAGGCGCGCAATATATGTGCGTACTATGTAGTGGGTCGTGTGAGAAGCCTGAGATCTCAGCCGGCCACCGCGCACGCAATCCAGTCTTTGGTTGAGCCCCGCGGCGCCGGGGTAGCGATCTGAGACAAGCAAAGCTTCAGCGGTTCATTGGGATAAATTGTGCCTGGAACTCTATTTTGGCCTTATGTGGCCCATCACTTGCTGCATGTATGTGCGAGTCCGGAGCAGTACCCAAACCATCACAATTTCGCCAAAGCTGGCCAGCTCCCCGACGACCCCAACTGCCAACTTTCTCCTCAGTTGCCCAGCACATACGGAGTAGACACATACGGAGTAGAGTCTGGATCTCGAGGGGTGGGGTGCTGGACCACTGCTTGCTTCGAGCAAATGATTTAAGAGAAGACGCATGAATCACGACTCTCGACAACTAGTTCGCTTTTGTTTTGGAACTGCCTGACGACCGTTGTTGGCGCTCTACGATCGGGTTCCTGGTAATTATCGACGATTTCAATACCGCCCGAGGCAACTGGTGACCCGTGAGATTCGGGATCGGGCCGAGGAGTCGGTGCTAACACGAAGCCTGTGTTGCGAGATATATACTTTCGGCTTGTGTCAACTCCTAGGATACAGCAACATTCCAGACCTTTACACTCCGACCGACAACGCATTAAAGAGTGCAAACTCGCAGAGCCTTGCCTACGCCTAAGGTAAATCCAGCTTCTTCCATCACAGGTACCAGATCGCGCTGACTCGGTCCAGCCACAATACACAGTCTCCGACAAGACATGTCGTATACTCCGAGTGGCTCTCCTGGTGGTTTTATGAATGGCGTAGTAGATCCAGAGACTTTGTACACCAAGCAGAATTGCATCGGTATGTTGAGGGGTTTTAAAGCTATTACATCCAGGTACAAACCCGTTTCTGACTAGAGGATAGGCGGCGGTAGTTTTGGCAAAGTGTATAGGGGGTATGACAACCTCCGTTCAGCCAAGCGGGAGGCATGCTAATGTGGTAGAAAAGTGTCGACAAACGAACTGGTCAATCTGTAGCCATTAAGGTTATTGACGTCGAAAACGCCGAAGACGAGGTCGAAGACATAATCCAAGAGATTTCTATCCTGTCGGAGTTGAGCTCTCCTTATGTCACAAAATACTATGGCTCATATCTCAAGGGCTCGGATCTATGGATAGTCATGGAATACTGCTCCGGGGGCAGCTGTGGAGATCTTATGAAGCCCGGGTTGATTCCGGAGGAGTACATTACTATCATACTCCGAGAGCTGTTAATGGGGCTAGAGTATTTACATGGCGACAACAAGCTACATAGAGACATTAAAGGTCGGTAGGATAGTCTAGGGGTTTATATCGTTATGGAACATTGCTAACCTGATCCTGTCAGCGGCAAATGTATTGCTCGGCTCCAACGGACAAGTCAAACTTGCAGACTTTGGCGTTTCGGGTCAGCTCTCCGCCACGATGACCAAGAAAAACACGTTTGTCGGCACGCCATTCTGGATGGCACCAGAAGTCATTAAACAATCTGGCTATGACCATAAAGCGGATATTTGGTCTCTAGGAATAACCGCATTAGAACTCGCAAATGGAGAGCCTCCGTATTCCGATATACACCCGATGAAAGTGCTTTTCCTGATCCCGAAAAATCCGCCACCTGCCCTAGAGGGAAACTTCAGCAGGGCGTTCAAAGAGTTCGTGGAGCTTTGCCTCAGGCGAGACCCGAGAGAGCGACCATCGGCAAAGGAACTACTAAAACACCCCTTTATTCGCAGGGCTAAGAAAACTACTTACCTGACCGAATTGATCGAACGATACGAGCGGTGGGCGGCCGTTAATGCGCACCAAGATGGCTCGGAGGATGAAGACGACCCAAGAGATGAGCCATCAAGCTCGGGAGAACCCGATGATGACGATCTCTGGGATTTTGGCACGATTAAGCCAGCTTTAGGAGGAAGAGGGATGGGTCTTAAGGCTATGAATGATGCGGCCGCTAATGCGCGATCACAGGCAACTGACGATAGCTCTAGTCGGAACCCTGTGCAGGAGGCACCAAGATTGAAAGTGGACATCGGACACGGTCCAAGGGATGCTAGATATGCTTCAGGCGATACCCTCAAGGCTACTAACTCGCCAGTAATATCTGAACCAAGGGCGGTTTCGCCACAAAGGAAGCCTATTCAATCAGGCGCACAAACCCCGTCTGCTATTCGCGCACCAGCTAATATTCCCCTACCTCCATCCCCAGAGAAATCGCACTACAGTGCTAACCAGCAAATCGATACGTCCGAGAGCCCCTGGAAGAATGCTCATTATGGAAAGCCGCAAATCTCAAGCACGCCAGACCATTCCTTAGAAAAAGCTATGAGCTACCTGAATTTGGGGCAGGGAAACCGTAGCGGTATGGCTTCACCAACGAAATTGACGTATGACCAACCCATACCTCCTCCGAGCCAAGTCTCGCAGCAGCATTCGGTAGGTCAGCCGTCCAGACATCAGCCATCTTCACCAACCAAAAATAAGCCATTGCCCTCATTTGGAGGCCCACTTCGTGGATATGGCCATCCACTACAACAACAACAACAACAACAACAACAACAACTGCCTACGCAATCGGCCTCAACCCGACCGATGCAGCGGCAGCAGCCTCAGCAATCTATCCAGCAACAACCTTTGCCCTCCTTCACCCCCTCGCCCAGCGGCCTTGCATCTCAGCAGCCACTTCCCCCACTCCCAACAAAACACCAAAGCCCCCTCGAGCGGCCTTCTACTGACTCTTATGGCACAACGGAAAATGCGGAACTCACCGCCCTCAATGGGGTTATCTTACCAGCGCTTGAGATGGCATTGCAACGTCGCACATACCATCTTAACTCCCTACTTCGCGCCAACCAGGCTAGTTCAGCGTCCAATTCAGCTACTCAAGAGCAGGATCATCAGCGCCAGCGGGTAAACGAAAAGCTAAAAAGACTCGTTATCAAAGCGGCTGGTATCTTTAAGGAGATTGAACAATGGGATAATCACGCTCCAGTAGACATGGGAGGAGCAGTTAATGGGTTCTTGGAAGGATTCTTGGAAGAGATCCTAGTCAGGGTCGAGGCGGTAGATGACGAGGGCGCTGCGACCCACCAGCACCAACAGCAGTACCAACAGTACCAGCAGTAGGGACATGTTGTTCTCTTGCTGCCAACCGGCATCACTGCCGCACATCTGATTTTCAGAGGAGACTAGATGGTCCCGCCCGTAGCGTTCTACGAGCCACCCGAATTCCCTCAAAATCCCTTTTTTCCTCTACGAGGTTTGTTTCGAGTAGCACTTGGGATTCTCTTAGCTCATGAGGAGCGGCGAATTAAAATGTTCGACCGCTCTCGTATAAAAGTGCAAGCAGCCACACTAGAGAATAGACACAGCCAAATTCTAATTCGTTCAAAGCGCAGTTGTCGGGCCCACCACGTAAAATACACCATGTAAGCCTTAGTGAAGAAAGCTAGTCCTCGGCATGCGGGCGCGGGCTATGTAGACCAGTTGAGTCTTAACTGGCGATGCCATACTCTGTAGACAGTGCAACATGATGAGCCACGCGCGCAGACGGCTGCCGTATGTGGTTGAATGTCGCGCAGGTCTATCCGCAGCCGCAGAATTCTGCATGGCTGAAGCGAAACCCCGGCAGAAATTTGGGCAGAGGCACACACGAACCTTCGCGAGAGGCATCTTGGCGTCAGGTCTGTCGTTCCCTGCGAGATCCGTATCTCTCCATCTCTTCGAGCCACTCCCGAGCATCCCTGAACGGAGCGACGGCAGCCTGGCAGAGGCTTGCTTGATGGTGGATAGGCAGGCTTGAGGCATCGGTACAGTCTCTTGCACCACGACACCCGACCAACTCGATCGTTAATAGTACACCTTCTCTCCAGGCGTCGAACAACCATGTCGAATTACATCCACAACGTGCCTCCGCCGTATCAGGACGCGAGTTCAGCTCTTCAAAGGGCTCAGTCCGTGCAGTACAATTACCAACAGCAACCGCCTCCGGATTCCGTTCCAGGGGGGCCTCCTGGAGCCATAACTCCAGGGACGGCGGCTAGTGCCCCACAGGACAATAAAGGAAGTAAGCTTCACCACATCCAAACACTTAATCAATACCACTCTGTGCTCGCCTAACATCTCCTCAAACAAAGATCAGTATCAATATCAAGCGCCACCGGTACCCCCACCTCCTGCAACCTTCAATAGCCCTCCTCCGCATCAAGGTCAATGGGGAAACTCCCAGTCTCAGCAACAATCATGGAAGCCTCCCGGCCCCCCGCCGTCTGTCCCGCCAGCGCCAGTAGCCACGTACAACCCAGGGACGTATGGCCCTATGCCAGGCGCTCAAATACCGAATAGCCCTACACGTTACAATACTGGCAGTAGTGGTCTCGGCCAAGGGGCATTGAATACTAGTTCTGGGTATAACCAGAGCATACAGAATCAAAGCTATGGCTATAATACCGCGCCTCAGCAACAACCAAGTGCTCCGCCGCAACAGCAGTTTCAAAACCAACCCCCCTCGAGCCAGCCATGGTCACAAGGCCAAAACACACAGTCGCAACAACAAAGACCCCCGCCCCCGTTGCCGGTAAGACCGCTATCTACCGTCGATACCCCAAGTGTGGCACCGCCAGGCCAGATAGGAGCTAACCTACGGTTTTCAATACAGCCAAGACCCGCCAGTGTCATTGGAAACAATCGGCCCACAAGCGTTATCTACGCCCCCCAAAACCAACTCCATACATCGCCTGTCCAGGCTAACGCTCAGCTACCGCAACATACCCAAACGCCGCAGCAGCACCAGCCTCCATATACTACCCCGCAGTCGTCCTCTCAAAACCCCCTGCCACAGCAACAGCAGCAACAGCAGCAGCAGTCAAATTACTACGGACAACACCAAAACCAAAACCAGGTTCCTATACAGCCTCCTCCTCAGTCACAAGGATACCAACAGGACGGGAGACAGGATCAGCAGACACAAGTTCCATATTCAAGCCAGTCCTCGCAGAGCTACGATCCCCAGCTGCAAACCCAGACCAGTCAACATCAGCAATCTCCCACGAGTTACCAACACAATCAGCTCCAAAACCAGGCCCAAATACAACAGCAACCGTCGCAGTATGGACAATACGATACCTCTGCGCCACCGGTTCCTTCAAAAATACCAGCTGGGAGTTACTTTCCACCGGTAGCCCAATCACCGCAGCAAGCCCAGAATAGCGGCCAGCAGTATCCCACAAGTAATCCTAATCAGGTAGTAGACGCAGGGGCATCCCCGGATGCCTGGGTGACCAACCCAAACGATTCTCAACCGGCGTATATCCCACCCTCCCTCTCCGGCCACGGAGTCTCTGCTTATCAACCCAGCAACGCAAACCCCCAACCAGGTGTGTACATTCCTCCTCCTCCCGAAAATGTACCAGCATGGAGCCAGCAGCAACATGCTCCACTTGCGCCACCTGCAGGCGCGAAGAGATTCAAGTACACCCCACCGATTCTACATCCGGATTACCAGCCTGGTGGTTCCAAATACAACCCACAGCAAGTTCCTCAGCCGGCTCAGCCCTATCAATCCAATCCCACGGCCCAACAACAGCAGGAATGGGCACCCCGGCCAATAGAGGCCCAATATCTCGGACAACCCGGCGTGGAAGGGTGGAACCAGCAAGTTGGAGGATGGCAGCCAGTCTCCCATGGAGATGCGCCCGCACCGGCCCCTAGGCCGCCACCTGAACAGCAAGTTACATGGGGTCAGCAGCTAGATCCCATACAAACACAGAACCACCAACAGCCGCAAAATCAACAATATCAGCAGCCTCCACAAGCGCAATTCCACCAGCAGCAGCAAAACTGGGGAGAGCATCAGATGCAGCACCCGCCGCATAGTCACGATCAACAGCAGCACCATGCACAACAATACCTTGAACAGCCGGACCAGGTCGCGCCAGCTGACACTCCCACACAGAACCAGCAGTTGCAACACCAACCGCACATAAGCCCTAGCCAGACGTATGAGAACGCCAATAAACACGACGCCCAGCGCCCTCTAACTACAACGCCACCTGTACAAGCCAATTCACCACCACCAAGCCAAAATTCGAATGCTGGTCAAACCCATAGTGAAGGGAAGGACGTTCGCAAGACATTAGTTCCCCCAAGTTCACTAAGCGCTTCAGCGCTTGGCTTCGGGGGGCCTGGAGACTGGGAGCACTTCGGTCTATCCGCAGAAGACGAGAGTGTCGATGACACTGCTCTCACGACAAAGAAAGAAGAGCCGGTGACTCAAGCACAGAGTAGTATGGCCGAATTGCCGTCAAACCCATCCCCGATTATGTCGAAGACTGCTCGTCAGGATTTCAGCGAGCCAGAAGCATGGCCATCGCCCCCTGCACCAGCACCCCTAGCAGTAAACAGACCCTTACCCACCTCATCCAACGTAGTCCACGATGGCATGAGATATGCACCAACTCCTCCACCCAACAACATGTCAATATACCCCCATCCAGAAAGAACTGCAAGTGTAGTGTCTGTCGAAGACCACGAACAGGACAGCAGTATAGATGGTGCTATACAAGCTTGGGCACGGCAGCAGTCGCAATTATCTCAACAATCGAATCACGAAGCCGAAAACCAGCACGCTCCTCTAGTCCCCAATGCTAACCAGGCCTTTGTCATGGATGATGGAGGATTCCCAAGTCCCACCCAGCAAGATAAGCCCACCATTGTCCCTTCCAATGGGGAGCGGTCTCGTACGCCCACACAAGCTCAATATCCGCAGCAACAGCGACCCCAGGAAGGCAAAAAATCAACCATCTCTGCCCCAGTCAACCAAACCTTTGTCATGAATGATGGCTTTTCTAGTCAGCTTCAGCAAAATGAACCCATTGTCGGTACCTCTATCTCTCAACCGCCCAAACCAACTGCTAAAGCGAAGGCACCTACTTCTCTACCAATTACGAGCCAAAGCTTTACCATGGATGACGGTGGCTGGTCGAGCCAAACTCAGGCACACAAGCCCACCGTCAGCGCTCAGGTTCATGAGAAGCCTCAGGGAGCAGACCAAACGAAACCAGTGCCTACCAGCAGCCAGAGCTTCTCCGTTGATGATGGGGGAGGAGGCTGGTCCGTTCAAATCCAACAACCTAACTCCACTACCAAGGCTCCTTCGCCACAGCAGCCTCCAGGTACAACACAGCCGGAGCCTACAAGTAATTTAAACTTTACCTCAAACGATGGACCCCTTTCCAGCAAACCGCTACAGCTTAACTACACCTCATCCGGCAATGGTGACCACTCACAACCATCTCCCAAGAAGCGTGCGACACCTGAGCCTGTAGACCCTTTCCCCAATCTTGATCCTTGGTACAAGGCATCCCTCGAGCGGTATGCTGCGATGGTCAATGCCGAATCATTGGCTGCCACCGATGAGGAGCGAACGAAATTGTTCACCGACTTCATGATGGAGGAATCGCGACTCAGGGGTGTTCGCTATGGTGTTGGTATCGGCGTTGGTCTAAGGAACGATGAGAAAAGAAAGAGCAGTGAGTTCAGTACTAGCGTGGGGCGACCACAGCAAACTACCCCGCCTAGGGGGCGCCAATTGCCAAATCCAGTCTCCACTAGTGTGCTACCAACTAGTAGTGATGACGACATTCAGTATAGTCCTGGAGGTAGGCCTAGAATACGCTCACAGAGTGCGACGGCTAAGTCCAGAAATCCTGCTGGGGTATCAGACCTACAGCGTGAATCAACATCTAGGAAATCCCAACCAACAGCAACACCGCCTCCGCAAAAGTATGTCGTCGCTGCTCCACCAAAGCCGATCGGCCAGCCATCATCGCCTGGGAGGAACGCTCCAATCCCCGTAGATTCCACCGAATCCATGACTTCGCGAACAACAGCCCGTGCTCCTTCCTCGCCGCCCGCAAAGTCAGGAGGTATCAGGTCACGACCAATTACTCCAGGTTCACCCAAGAGTATTGGATCCGCACCAGATAACAAACCTGCGTACAAACCGTTTAGGCCAAGCACAGAGGGTCAAAAGGCCACAACGGAATCCCTATACAAGCCCTATATACCACCTTCCACTTCCCTTACTCACATCACGGAGAACCGGAATTACAGTCAAGTCCCCACAACTGCTGACACCAAATCTAATAAGCCAGTGTACGTGCCTTTTACGCCCCCCCCTCCTGTTGATGTTGGCTCTGGCGGTTACAGTAATTCCCGGGGACCCCCTATTCAACGCAAAACCTCTCTCGATTCAGCACCCCAGAGGCCTAGAGAAGGAGCCGCCAATGAACACGCCGAAAACCCCCTTCGGGAAGGCGATAATGGAAAAGCTGTTGCGTATGGAAAAGCCGTTACGCCCTTTCCCAGACGCCGAGATACAACCGATATTGCTACCGTTAGAAGTGCTGTCGGCCCGGTCAAGGGACCTCTCCTACCGCCCTCCGCTGAGAAGGGTGGGCATTCGGCCGGAAGGAAAGGGGACCCAACCCTTAGTCAGGGCAAGGACCTCATGGCAGGGCTGCAACGGATCCTACCCTCAAACAGAGGCCCGAAGGCAGATGGTAGCATTTACATCTCTCCCATCATAAATTGCATGGATTCATTGCCGGATGAACTCAACTTTATCAGCGACGCAATTTCTGCCTGGGAGATCAAAGCCAAAAAGGTTCGGGAAACTCACGACAGAGAGCGGAGAATCAGACAGGAGGAACAAGAAGAGCATACCGACCAGTTGTTCTCCGATAGTCAAATTGGGTACGGCGACATTAGTGCTTTGGAAGAGGACTTTAAGCTCTCAGAGCGTGAGAAGAAATCAAAGGAGGACAAAGAAGAATACGAGAGCTTTGTTAGCGAGGTCTTCGCCCGGAGTTACGATCACTTCCAAGAGGAGATAAAGCAGTTGATGGATCACTACGTGGGCTGCATGGATATGATGAAGGATACGGTTGCAGGCAAGGAGGCGCTAGAGGCATACACCGATAAGCCAAGCCTATCACAAATCATGACAGTGTTTGTGGTCCTCCACAAGAAGATTGAAATGCGTCATGAGGCAGTCGTTCAGGTAGTTATGGAGAGAGATAGGCGCTTCAAAAAGACCGTCATTCAGCCACTCTACTCCGCTGGCAATATCCCCGAGGTGAAGAAGATGGAGAAGCACTTTGACGAGGCAGACAAGAAGTCCGCCTTAGAAGCCGCAAGGAAAAAAGACCAGCGAGCAAAGCGTTTCATGCGTTCTATCGAAGAAAACACGATGAAAACTCTCGGCGAAGACCTAAACTACATGGATGAAGTCGCACAAGAGGTACACAAGATTCTACAGGAGCTTCCTCCGTCGCTAAGTGCAAACCATTCTGGAATCGCACAGGCGCTTTCCGACGAGCTGGCTTTCGCACAGACGAACTTGAAAAATGTGGCAAGCAAATCGGAGGATCTAATGCAATCATTCTATACCGCTACTCTCGAAATCAACGCAGCCGAATATGGTGTCTCCCACGCGTTCGCCAGGCTCAAAAATGAGTCTCCTGACACCACAGACCGCCTCCGCGAGGACATGTCAAAGGAGAATGATCGCCTAGCGAAGGACCTCGAAAATCGTATCTCTGTTGTCAAGGGGGATTTCCAAAAGTCGGACGAGGAGGTTTCGACGCTTCTACAGAGACTAGAGAAGCTTAAGGTGGCTACTACTGCTCCCGAACAGGGTGCACAGGGTTCGCCCAATGCGATAGATCCGGAATATGATGTACGGATGGTGAAGGCTTTGGAAGCAGCGAAGAAGAGGAATTCTGACAAAGGTGGGGGCCCCGAGGAATCTTCTTGATATTAGTTAGCTTTATTCGCTACGAGGGGTAAAGGGGTTGGTTGAGTTGAATTGGGCATTGGTATTGCTTCAAGGCGGACCATACGAGCGAGCAGTATATGCAGCGGACTCTTTACCCCTTTGAAAAAGCTCCGCGTTGAGAATCTTCCCCTGTTCCTCCTGTCATTCCCTCTCTCTCTCTCTCTCTCTCTATCCCTCTCGCTTGCCCACCTCTATGATCTTAATTGGGATATTCTACATGATGTACCAGCCAGTCTCGAGTCACTTCCGGATTTTCGGGTTTCGATCGTCAGCGAACTGCTATTTTAAATGTTATATTACTTATTTTTCTCGCATTCCGTCACATATGATTATTATTAATAATAAACTCTGTTCTCCTTCCCGTGTCTCTCTCTCTCTCTCTACCCGCAGCCTGAAGGTATGGATGTAGATACATACATACATGCAAAGGAAGGAGGGCGCGGCAAAGATTTCCCGACCCAACTGCCTAATATTACCAAGTCCCAAGAAGGATATTGTAGTGTTGTAAGGGACCCAGGCCCTGGGTTGGGTTTTGGGGTTATATTGATTAACCCGCGTGTTACTGGTCTGTGAACTGTTTTTTTTTTTTTTTTTGGTTGAAACAGGGTGAAACTTGGTCTTTAGAGGTGGAAGAAAAAGGGCCAGGCAAATTGAGGGCGCCCCTCACCCCCGTCTCCCCCAAACTCCGGTTTTTTAGTTTGCTCTTAAGCCCGCGTCGTTGTTCCCCACTTTAATCTGTGGCGCTTTCTTTTCTTTCCCCCAGGACTTTGCCACCCAGGAGCCCGGGATGGGAAAGTTCATGCCCTTTTTTCCCCCTCCTCCCCCCATAGCCAAGAACGGGAGGAGGGGGTGATTTTGGGAAATTCGTTTACATAGTTTGAATATCCTGCGACACGATGGGGCTCTTGGTCTTGCAATTGGGTTGTTGGTGGGGGCTCGAATTAGCCCGGGACCCGGGAGTTGTCAGCGTGTGTTGTCTATCGCACTTGTATCGCACCGCCATCAGCCCTCCCTCTTTCCTATTGGGGAGAACTGCCGTTCGTTTAGCTACGGGGGCAGAAATAGCTGGCCCTCTGACGCAACAGAGGCTTGTGTGTGTGTGGGATTCCTTTTTTTGGCGGTTGTTTCTGCTGCTACTCCCTGGCCCCCCCGCTGGCTGACAGGCAAAGCTGCAAGGCCGCGACTCGAGTACGACGCACCGGGGGTGGCGATCAGGCCGGATTCAAACCATGTACGTGCGAGGGTGGGGTTGTGAGAACGCCACATATACCTGCCCCCAGATGGGAAGGTATTGGGGAAGCAAGCAAATTGGAAGCGGTGTGCGGTGTGTTGGAATGCCGTGCACGACAGGCAGTCCCGTGAGAGGAGCGAGTGCAGGAGTCGTACTCCGCTGGGAGTGCTCCGCACAAGAACACGCCCGCCAGGCCCGGATCGAGCATCTGTTTTACTGGGTTTGGCGATCCACGGCCAAGGGATGAAGGAGGCGCAGCAGGACAGGGCGCGATCGTGATGGGTGTTTCGTTTGACGTTATTCTGATGTGAAACATGGCCAATGGGAAGCGCGCGAGCAGGATTTTGCTTGGGTTTGCGTGGTTTTGTGGTTTTGCTTTTCCTCTTGGGGGGACATTGGACGGAGAGGCTGCTACGGAGAACGGGAGTACGTGAGTACATCAGTACAATATTGTACAGCTGCCTGGGGGGGGCCGGTAGGGGTGGGCAGAGTACACCCAAGTACATTGCATATGGAGACCTTGTCTCCCTCCGTATTGCAGCCTGTTCTCCGGGGTACACCCACTCCGTACTCTGCAGCACCCGGCATCGACAGCATATCCCTCTCCCCTCCCATTAACCTTTGCCTGCTTCGCCACACACACCCTCTCTCTCCATGGGCTGTCGGGCCTGGCTTGCGAACCCCGGGCGCCCGCCCGCCCAGCCCAGCCCGTACCGTACCACCTGGCGCACGCGCTGTCCTCAGCCGGCTGGGCAGAGTGGCGGTAAATGGATGACGGAGCCGGTCTCCGGGTCTCATCTCGTGGGCAAAGGGAAAGAAGCGTGTGCCGTCGTCGTTGTGATGACGGTGTTGTTGGTGGGCACGGATACGCTTCTTACCTACATATAATGCCACTCCGTACTCGACCACATTACCCGCCGCTGATAATGAGGGGAGGCCATTTCAGAAGTGTGGCGACCTGAAGTTCCGGTTCACGCAGCATCTGCCCTGGCTAAGCGAAGCCGCTGGCTGACTGCGGTGCGTCACGACTCCCAATCCGACCACGACGCCTCAAGAATAGAGCAGCAAGTCAGTCGCAGAGTCGGAGATCGGGGAGTCTTACGCTCTCCTTCCGGCCAGAACCACCCTCCACCACGCTCCCGCACAGAGCACGTACTCTGCCTGTATGTGTCTCTGTATGTATGTATGTACCGCGCACAAGTGTATTGTTCGTACATACGTATTATATGATATTGCCCCATCCGATCCGGTCTCTCTTCCACCCCCTCCCCTTCTCGCATTCGACGCACGCACCCTGCAGGGCTCTCTGCGGTTCTAGAGCGCGCACTTTATTTGTCGGGCGTCTGCGTCGCATTTGTGGCGTCTTGGTTCTTGGTGGTGGTTCGGAGCCCCGGCGCTCCGCCATACCAGCCTGCCTGTCGTCGGCTTTCTTTTTCCTCCCTGCCTCACGCGGCGCTAGAGCCAGCGTTGGGGGTCGAGGTGCTCAGTCGGGGCATAGTTATGTATGTATTCCGGCGCGGGAGTGACTGACCGACGCGAGGCTGTGACCAAGACGAAGGTAGCCAGCCACACGAAGCAGGCACACAACGCTGTGCGGTCTCTACATCATTCGACGCCGCTCCATGTGCAACAACATTCGATTCGCGCCTCACCAGCCCAAGCCCATCCTCCTCCCTCGCTCTATTCTCTCGGTCCTGCTGTTGGGATACAGACGGGGCGACGCTGCACCCAACGGCCCTCCCCGCTGCCGTGTAATTTGCTAACGCGCGCGCCTTGGGTCTGTTCTTGCCCATCCCCCACGCCCAAAATGCCCGGTCTTGGGCATGCTGACCGCGGACATTGAACAAAGCTACAGAAAGACGCTCCTCACCCACAACCCCTTCCCCACAACGCAACAAGATACCGGCGACACATGTCAACGCATCGCCGGTGTTGAGCCTCCCCCAGCGGTTGTCTAATTCAGCGCCGTATTGTTCGGCCCTCTTTTAATTTTCCCGAAGCTTGCTTGGTGAGTTCTACTTTCGCGCGATCGCCACCGAATCTCCAGCCACACATTTCGAGATACACCAGAAAGCGTAACTTCTACGAGTGATGACTGCGCCCCTTACTGTCTCTGCACCCTTCGACACGGCGAATCTCTCGGATTAAGTCCGCCGATTTCCCACGATTTTTAGTTAATTCCTGCGCTGCTGCGCTCCCCGGTGGAACGGTTTCGTATTAGGAAGGTTGCCATATCGAGAGGTGGGTTCGACTGCCGTTGCGCGTGGTCAGCATCCTCAGCTGCCTGCGCCTCATTCTACGACAATGTTCATGACAACCACGAGGCGTTCTCGCAATGCTACTCGCTCGTATTTTTTGAAATACACATTGGGCTGTCCAGCCTGCCCGTATCAAGGACCAGTGTGCATGCAGTCTGCGAGAGGCCTTTCTTCGCACTCATTGGTGCTGTCTTCCAAGCACTCTACACTCCTGTCATGAAAGCCTCACCCCCCCCTCCCCAGCCCTACATATCATCAGGTTGAACCCAATCGCCATCGCTTATTCTCGCCGCAGGCGGGAATGCTTCCGGACGCCTCAGAGTGGAAAGGGCAAAAATAGAAAGGAATCTTTGAGGCTGACATCCCCGATTGTCTATTAGCTAGGTACGGCGGTCCCCGGTGTCTCCAAAGGACTCGGCGTCCCCTTGCAACATCGAACGACAACAGTCTGCGGCGACCCTTACCATTTGCACCGTTAGTCCGCTCGATCGTCCCTGCACAGAGCTCCTGCCCCTCGTCACCATCAAGCTGTAGGACCAGCCGTACCGCCTTCCAGTACCGCTTCGGCGCTCATTAGTTTATGTTGTCGAGGTTGTACATCGAATACCTTCTTTAACGGCAGGGGAAAGGCTGCAGCGATTTGGTCATCGGAGTTATATGTGCATCATCGGCGAGCAAGTAGAAACTGCTTCGGCGGCCATAAGGCCTCGTTCTTAACGTTGCCATCGGACACTTTTTGCTGCGCTTCCGATTATAAGTATACACTCCATCAGATCGTCTCCACTTTATTATCCCATGGCATCAGATTACGGCCCTACCACAAGCACGCCCAGTGCCCCAACCGCACCAAGTGCGCTTCCAACTACGCCCTCATCCATCGCATCCCCCTCTCATCTTCCAAGCGTCGTGCCGACTTCAGACGCAGATACCCAGGTTTTCCGCAAGACGGCGCCACCTGATATTTCCGAGCAGTCACCGAAGCTGCCAAATCTGACGTCGATCGCCAGCGCTGGGCTTAGAGCATCTCCTATACCCAAGTCGCCCAAGGATATAGCGGCCTTGTCGCCGAGATTCTCCCCAGCTCCGCTTACGGGGGCAGCTAGGCCTGCAGATGAAAGACGGATTCGGCAAGAGAGGGAGCACCAGGACTCTGGAAGGCAAAGTGGGAATCCGGCGGCGGCGGCGCTGGGAGCATTGCTCAGCCAAGGCAATGAAGTCAGCCTGCCTCGTGACGCGCCCTCTGCAACGAACACAATGAGTAAAGGCATGGAAGCGGTGGCTAATTCCATTTCCATGCCGGAGCCAATGCAGATTGATGACAACCCACAGTCTAGTCCAGTCAGCATGTCAAGCCCTGGCAATCAAGAGGCACCAGCCCCGACCGCAACAGCGAACAATACCAATACCATCAGCCCAGGATCCACTAGCAAGGAAGTTGGGGAACACCAGGACGATACTACCGCATCTGGGGAAACGACGAAGCCTGAAGATCGAAATTCAAACAGATCACACAGCTTTCCGGGGCCATTCGGTTCAGATGCACCCAATTCGTTTCGCGGAATGAGTATGGCGGGTTCAAGTTGGGGTCAGAATATACCAAGTTCCCCACCCGCAGCGAAGGGATCTGGAAAACACAAATGCCCTTACTGTCATCAGGCTTTTACACGTCACCATAACCTCAAAAGCCACCTCCTGACCCACAGTCAAGAAAAGCCGTTTGTTTGCCAAACATGTCAGGCCAGGTTCAGGCGGCTGCACGACCTGAAGCGACATATGAAACTGCACACTGGTGAAAGACCTCATATTTGCCCAAAATGCGGCCGGCGGTTCGCCCGAGGCGATGCTCTGGCACGGCATTCGAAAGGCCAGGGCGGCTGTGCAGGGCGAAGAACTAGCATGGGTGGTTTTGCAGATGATGATTACGGGGAAGGATCGCGGGGCGGAGATCCGGATTCTATGCATGGTGAAAACGGAGAAGATAGTATGGATGGCCTTATTTTCACTGGTGATGAAGCGGGCGACGTCGACGAAGACGACGAGTTGTCAGAAGAGAGAAGGCGGTTAAGTCTACCCAGCATCAAGGCGCAGGACACTTCGATAAGCCCCACTCAACAGCACCAACACCCACATGGGCAGGCCCCTTCAAACCAAAGCGAATACCAAGGCCAGCACCACCCAAACACCTATCCACCCTTTAGAAGTCGTGGAGCAGGACCCCCAGTCGGTGGTCTCTTTCCACCCAATGCTCACGGCAGCAATTCGAATTCACCAAGACTGCAGACAAGCACCACAGTGCCCCAAAATAATACCACAGTTACGAGTGCGTCATCTGCGACAGCGAGCGCGGGAGGATCTTCCATTCTCTCCCAAGGCGGAATGACGGAAAGCCCAAAGCCACTAAGTCCTGCCGGAATGCTCTCACATCAGCTTGGACATGGTGATAGTCCAGGTGGGGGCGCAAGCAGTAATCGACTTAGATCTCCTAGCTTAACCCAACAAATGCAACAACAACAGTATGGTAGAAAACCTGGAGGTCGTACTCCGCCACCCGTCCTCCCCGCACCAGGAGGATCTGGGAGTTCTCACCATCACCATCACCAACACCAACACCAACACCATCATTCATCCGGTGCTTCTACCTCTCCACACCACCTCCCAGCTATTACACATCATGGCTTGCCTCTACCGGAGCCACGGTACACGCTCGCTAGCCAGGCCAATTCTACGCAGCAAAAGACAGCCTCTCAAGGAGGTGACCCTCTTGGGCAGCCACGATCATCAGGTGGAGCACAAACATCAAGTTCATATGGACAGTCGGGCGGAAGGCCTCTGGTGAGCAATTCGACTGGTGGAGGCTCATCAAGTCACGGCCAGGGAAGCGGTGATGGCAGTAGTAACATATTCTCACCGGGAAATGACGCCATATGGGCATACGTTCGTAATCTCGAGGAAAAGGTCACCATCCTACAGGAGGAGGTCAGGCTCTTGAAAAACTCTCGAGATTCGTCGGCGGCAGCCGGACGACCAATGGAAACCGCCACGGTCACATGATATTCTTCTGTCTTTGGGCGAGACGTTATAATATTTCAACGCGTGTTTCTTGGGACATTTCATGAATGACTCCACGAGATAATCATATACCACGCTGTGCATTGCATAGGACATGCATTTCAGAGGGTTTAGGGCGCACAAAACGAAAGTTCCCACGGGCGTTTTCCTAGTGCGTATAAGGGTTTCCTTGTTCTAATGGTGGAGCTTTGTCCAGAAAGCCCCACGGCGATATTTGACTGGCATGTGTTTGGCGTTCCCTCTTGAAGTTTCCTTGTTACATGTTTGTTCCCCCTTCCCCCAGTTCGAGAATTGCAAGAACCCATAACCAGGAATAGAAAAGGTGGGGAAGAAGTACTTTCCTTGGTCGGGAAAACAATCCCTATTGAAAAAGATTTTTCCCCTATGTCATTTTCCTTTCTTATACAAAATTTGGTGGACTTTCCTCTCGCAATCAGGCGCCTAGGCTAGTGTGGTGCGGGTATATCCTTCTGTTCCAAAAAATGTGTGATTTTCCAACGCGTTCCATCTCTTTACAAGCGGCAAAACTGGTGACCGGGTTCTGTATTGTACAATAGTAATATGCACGGCGATTGGCTAAACCGGCGCCCCCTGGATCGAGATGGCCAAGGCCAGCGCGCACGTGAACCGGGAAAGGGCGTGCCGGTGCGGCGGGAACTCGACGCTTGTGATGCCGCCCTGTCGGCTGTGGTGTTTGAAGCCCCGGCGTCGGGGCTCCACCTGCTGTACAAGCACGTCGTACAAAAGTACAAGCACGTACAGGATGATCAAAAGGGGGAAATTGATCACGCCAGAGTTCCGGCACAGCCGACGAGAACATACTCGGTCCCGCAAGCCCTGTATTCCCGCCTAGTGCGGCGAGAAAGCGAAATTGAGAAATTGGGGTTGAGTTGTTGTTGGTCCTCATTTCGTGCGGCTGAATCGTGGGGGTGGGGGGGCCGCTGTTGGTGGGCGGTTTTCAGTACATGAACTTCTGACTACAAGGTACGCGTATATTAACTATACCCGTACGAACACATAGTAAGCATCCTATTCCTGCAAGGCTGGGCAGCTTTTTTGTGCCGGATGGGATGCTCCCAGCGCAGCGCAGACGTCCTCCGAAACGGAGCATCGCTGTCCCGAGAGAAAGTGATACTCAATGCCCGCTATATTATAATATTGTATGCGGGCGAGTAGGTACTCTGTATATTTGTTGTACTTGTATTTTGTACAGCTGGCATGCATGTACCTGTACATTCAATACGCACCCAACATGTACAGAGCTCGCCGTACCTGTACTTACTATGTAGGTTGGGTCTCGCCCCCTGCGGCTGACCCGAAGCCAAGGCACGTGCATATATGTTGTGTTGGACGCCCACAACTCTACTCCGTGCTCTGTGCTCCATAAAATACACGAATCACCTCACTCTAACCCCATTAGAGCCAACTGCATTGCCACTAGGTGCACACACTATGTACCGACTTACCACCAAGTACTCCGTACTCTTCATGCAAGACTTGGCAACAATAGGATCGCAGAGGCTGTTAGCCGTACGCACAACAGAGCACTTTCACTTGCGTTTGGGCTGAGGCTCTCTGAAGCAGGGTCAGGCACTTATTCATGGGGTCGCGTGAGTCGTGAGTTTCCCCTCCGTGCCAGGACATGTAAAAGTGCCAGCCGCCGCTGTCTCACTCCCCCCCCCCCATCGACTCTTCCACAACTCCTTAACTAGCGGAAATTTTCAAAAACACGGACAGTCACCCCCTTCGAGAGCTCTAATAACCCTTCCATCCCTCTGATACTCTGTACGTGTCGGACCGACCTTAAATGATAGTAATTGACATATAGATGGCTAACGAGTGGCAATAGACACCGACAATGGGAGATACCAATCATGTTGTGCCGCTCCCACGCTGGGTATTCTTCATCCGTATTGCACAGGCACTATTAGCACTTCTAGTCATTGGGCTTGTGGCGTATTCAACATGGGTCTACCAAGCTACCTACGTATGTATCCAGGTGTCTATATGACATAACGGTGTCGCGCGGTGGTGTGTCCAAGAAGAATAGAATAACTAACGAGCGTTTTCCTAATCAGATGGTCCAAGCGTATGGAGTAAACCTCTTCACCGTAAGTCGTTTTTCAGTTTCCTCAAGCCACCATTAGGAGACAAGGTGCCTCTTACTAACCAGCCTCCTTCGACTATAGGCTCCTCTCACTCTTATCGTGGTGGGGTACAATGCCCTCACCCCAATCTATTCCGCGTCGCTCTATAACAGCTGGGCTGCATTAGCCCTCGAGATACTCACGGTCATCATGTGGCTCGTCTCCTTCTCCGTCATGGCCTCGTATAGTACAGGATTCGGCTATACGAGCTACTATCAATACTGGTACAAGCAAAAGCGCGCGACATACTATACAGACTCGGAGGTAGAAGTTGCATGGCAGACCGGTGCTGCGGCATCGGGGATCGGTGGCATTGAATTGTATGTTTTTCCCATGACTTTCTTTGATTCCTAGCCGAAGCGAGGTTCTTACTTAACCAGTCGTTAGAAGCTAACATCAGCCTCCTCTCACAGCATTTTATTCGTTATTACGCTAGTAATGTTCAGCGTCTACTTCCACCGTCACCGTGCAGCAGCAGCAGCATCAGCAACAGCAACTTCCACCCAACAGCCTCCCGTCTACTCCGTACCAGCCGATGTCTATAGCCAGCAAACAAAGATGGAGCCCATGCAGCCCATACAGCCTATGCAACCACAGCCTATGCCGATACAGTACCCTCCTCAGCAGTATAGCACCCCCCCGCCAAATCCTCAACAACAGTACCAGCCGCCCCAGCATCAATTCGCTCCCCCGCTGCCACAGCAGTATCCGCCTCCTCAGCAGTATTAAGCCCAGGTGCCGTTTAACAGTCTCATGAGAGCCGGGCTATGTGTGCAGGGATCTATAGTGTCTGAGTTGTTTTTTTGGGTTTTTGTTCTCTCCAGTGGCAAATCATAGAGTTAACCCATCGGGCTGGAGGACTTTTATAAGGGAGTAGGCTCTCTTCAATGTTATTTAACCCATGTGGTAGCAAACGTCGCATTCTCGGTAGACATTCCATATTTAGTTTCCTTCGGACGCTCACATATAGCTAACTTTCTTTGTTCTTTAATATTCCACGCACAATACATCTCTTTATCTAAAAGAGTTCCCTTCTCCAAAAACATCGCG